>NW_024121191.1:524758-598049 GCF_016745375.1 Pimephales promelas | reverse complement strand
GCCTCCATCAAGAAGGGTGGGGGACCTGCACGCATTCTCCGTTGACGAAGCGTGCCTGGAGTTCGGGCCGGCTTACTCTCACGTGATCCTGAGACCCCGGCCTGGTTATGTGCCCAAGGTTCCCACCACTCCCTTCCGGGACCAGGTGGTGAACCTGCAAGCGCTGCCCCCGGAGGAGGCAGACCCAGCCTTGGCACTGCTCTGTCCGGTACGTGCTCTCCGCACCTATGTCGACAGAACGCAGTGTTTCAGGACCTCAGACCAGCTCTTTGTCTGTCATGGAGGGAGCCAGAAGGGAAGGGCTCTCTCAAAGCAACGGCTGTCCCACTGGATTGTGGATGCCATTGCTTTGTCTTACCACAGGCAAGGCCTTCCGTGCCCCCTTGGTGTGACGGCCCATTCCACTCGGAGTGTGGCCTCCTCTTGGGCTTTAGCGCACGGTGCCTCGCTAACAGACATCTGCAGAGCTGCAGGCTGGGCGACACCCAACACCTTCGCCAGATTCTATAATCTGCGAATTGAGCAGGTATCCTCTCACGTACTCGTTTCGGCCAGTTCTGGATCCGCTCAGGTGTCTTCGCTTGCTCGCCACTCCACTCCCGGACTGGATAAGTGCGATATTTCCTCAGTTCTTCCAATTGAAGCCTTGAGTCCTCCAGCACCGACGATGCGGGCACCACTGCTGTGGCTCTGGATGCTGGCTAGGTGCCTCCATGCGTACGTCCCCCTTGGTAACCGTCTCATGTGTATTATCCACTGTAAGCCTCTCTGAGCATGTGTCTTCCCTTGGCAAGCCATCTGCCACCCCTGGAGCTGAAATTAGTAGCCACCTGCGGTTGGTGCTCCAGTGATTCCATATGTGTTCCTATGTGGCCATATGTGTATTCGTAAGTCCTCCCTTCGGTAGGCAGCTGTAGCATGTCCCCTTCGGGATATGTTTCCCAGTGTACCTTGGTAATCCTGTGTCTAAGTCGGATCCCCTAAGGAAAACAGGTAAGGCTCGGGGGTTAGACTTTCGCAGGGCACTGGAAGACAGCCTGAAGTTGGCGTGATGGCACAGACCCCCAATCTCCGTCACTTCTGACGTAACTCGAAGTGACTACGAAAGGGAACGTCTCGGTTACGTATGTAACCCTCGTTCCCTGAGTAGGGAACGGAGACGTTACGTCTCCCTGCCACTTCTGCTGTATCGCTGGGTAGAGGCCGAGTTCAGTCTTGGCTCCTCAGCGAAGACATACTGCGGTTGCGTTCACTTCCTCCTTTTATACTCACGGAGTAGGGCGGAGTACGCTATGCAAATTTCCGCAGCCCCAAGGCATTGCATGCCATTGGCTCGTGTTTTAATACTCGAAGAGGATTGGCTTTCTATGCGAAATCCCCCAATCTCCGTCACTTCTGACGTAACGTCTCCGTTCCCTACTCAGGGAACGAGGGTTACATACGTAACCGAGACGTTTTTGATGAAAACATTCCAGGATTTTTCTCCATATAATGGACTTCAATGGGAACCAAACGGTTCAATGTCTAAAAGACACTTTTAGTACAAACTGCAAACTGTTCAAAGGGGTTTAAATGATTCCAGACGATGAATAAGGGTCTTATCAAGCGAAACGATCGCTCATTTAATAAATAAGTAACAAAGTTTAAGTTTTTTAAGCTCAAAAGCTCGCCTTGCTCTGTTCTGTGATGCACGTTCATGACTCTCCTGTTCGAACTCGTTCATCAAAATGAACAAATCTTTTTCAGAGTCATTTGGTTAAATCAACGAACGATTTGACTCGGAAAAAGATTCGTTCGTTTTGATGAACGAGTTCGGAAAGGAGAGTCACGAACGTGCATCACAGAACAGAGCAAGGCGACCATTCGAGCTTATAAAAAACGTAAACTTTGTTATTTTTTTAGCGATCGTTTCGCTTGATAAGACCCTTATTCATCGCCTGGTGTCGTTTAAAACCCTTTGAACAGTTTGCTGTTTGTATTGAAACTCTCTTTTGGAGCTTGAACCGTTTGGTTCCCATTGAAGTCCATTATATGGAGAAAAATGCTGGAATGTTTTCATCAAAAACCTTAATTTCTTTTCAACTGAAGAAAGAATGACATGGACATCTTGGAGTAAATTATCAGCAAAAGTTTTTTGAAAAGTGAACTACTCCTTTGATGTCAGCACAAACGAATACACTAGTTAGGGTTAGTTGTTAGTTCAGATCACAACACTCTAAAAAATGCTGGGTTGACCCAGCTGTTGGGTTACATTTTGGGTAGGGTTTGTCCATATTTGACCTAAAATTGGGATAAAACAACCCAGCATTTTTTAATGTAATCTACTAAAAGCAATGCTTGCTTTAGCAAACACCACTAATCATGGCTATAAGTGTTGTGCAGTTTTAGCAGCATAGGTAGCTGAAGGGAGTAATGATTGTTCTCTGACTCACAGTCACAACCTCTTTATTTGAGTTATCGAGTTTCCAGACGCGGTTGATCCGGGGTGAAATGTGGCAGTGGAAACATATCCTCCTTTCCCTGACGAGCCTGTTAGAATGTTCTAGCGAGAGACTCAGACAGAGAGACAAGAAAGAAATGATGATATTATGAAAGAAACAATATGCTGCCCTGTTCTGTGTCACCTATGAAGAAGAGCTAGGCTTCCTTTACACAACAAGCCTGACATCTAGTGGCAGCGAATGGTTTGGCGTACGGTTCTCAACAGTCTTTCCCTCATAGCTGAGAAATGAGTTCATATTTTTGGGAATCATTTTGGGATGGTTACGCAGCACACTGGCAGATGCCGTACATAACGGGAAATGACCGAATATTCAGAATGGAATCCTATTGTGAAATAGAGAACTTGAAAGTTAACCACAAATACGTTGCATTAATCCACGATGGTCACATGACTATATGTTGCCTGACAAGCACTAAAAGTATCTAAAAATATCGTGATAAAAAAAATGTATTTTAAATTTATGTAACAAAAACTTGAAGCAAACATTATGTTTATAGGTATACACCTGAGATACTGACGTTCTACTTTATATTAAAGCTGCAGAATTTCGTTAAAAGGGTAAAGAAAAAAGGGGGGGGGGTTATTTTATTGATCGAGTACATAATCTGACTTATTCAATTTAAATTTTGAGCTGTCGGGTCGGATCTCACGAGAAATCCCTTGCCTACGTCATGTCCGTGAACAGCGGACTCGACCTCGAGTGTTTATGATGCCATCTGCGAACTCTCATCACTCTTTCAAAACAAAGACATCTCGAAAATGCAGAGCCCTTCCTAAAACAACACCGAACAACATGGCGGACATGATTCTTAATTGCTTGTTAGAAATGTTTCTTACTGTTTAGATCCGTTTTGGATGTGATGATCACCGGTGATGACCACAGAAATTCCAGCGTCGAAGCTCAGCTATTCTCTGCTTGTGACGTAATTTAATGTTTTTCAACCACGTGAAGATGACAAAGAGAGGTCAAAGTTTTTTTAAATACTGTGAAATGATGAACAAATAGCCTACTTTATAAAATCAGTACATTGGTCTGTCTCTCGTGTTTTGCTCATCTCAATAAAATATATGAAATTAGCATGAAAATGTTATTGCTTTTTAATTCACTTTTAACATATTTGAGTTGAGTCAACTTAGTCACTTTATGTTAATAAACATCTTTTTTAACATGTGGAACCAATGTGCACAATTGAAATTAAGGCAAATATAGTTATTTTTAGTCAAGTCATGTCAGGACATCAAGGACTACAAGCTGAAATATGTAATTATGGTAATTTCATCATGATGTGAATTAAGCATAAATGCAAGATTAGTCTTAATTTAATTCTGAAGTCAAACGGTTATAAACGGCGGTGTGTAATATAAGAAGCTAAAGTATCTGTGTTTGTTCTCACCCTTACATAAGCTCTTTGACTGCAGGGCAAGAATTTTTCATGCCCAAACCTGAATCCTCCTCCTGAGTCCTGGTTCGTCTCCACAGAATGGACACATCTATCTCCACAACACACGCAGGTGACCACAAAATATCCACTGAGAAGAAGTGTCTGCCTTAGAGTTAAAGGAGTAGTTCACTTTAAAAAAAACTTTTGCTGATAATTTACTCACCCCCATGTCATCCAAGATGTCCACGTCATTCTTTCTTCAGTCGAAAAGAAATTAAGGTTTTTGATGAAAACATTCCAGGATTTTTCTCCATATAATGGACTTCAATGGGAACCAAACGGTCCAAGCTCCAAAAGACAGTTTCAGTGTAAACTGCAAACTGTTCAAAGGGCTTTAAACGATTCCAGACGATGAATAAGGGTCTTATCAAGCGAAACGATCGCTCATTTAAAAAAAAAAAAAATAACAAAGTTTAAGTTTTATAAGCTCAAATGCTTGCCTTGCTCTGTTCTGTTTATGTTGTGACTCTCCTGTTCAAACTCGTTCATCAAAACCTGAGTCAATTCGTTCATTTCGTTCATTTAATGACACGAAAAAAGATTCGTTCATTTTGATAAACGAGTTCGAACAGGACATGCATCACAGAACAGAGCAAGGCGAGTATTTGAGCTTATAAAACTTAAACTTTGTTATTTTTTGTTTTTGAAATGAGCGATCGTTTCGCTTGATAAGACCCTTATTTATTGTATGGAATCGTTTAAAGCCCTTTGAACACTTTGCAGTTTGCACTGAAACTGTCTTTTGGACCGTTTGGTTCCCATTGAAGTCCATTATATGGACAAAAATCCTGGAATGTTTTCATCAAAAACCTTAATTTCTTTTCGACTGAAGAAAGAAAGACATGGACATCTTGGATGACATGGGGGTGAGTAAATTATCAGCAAAAGTTTTTTTTTAAAAGTGAACTACTCCTTTAGCATTTGTGTTTGTCTTGTTCTCTCCACTCACATTTCCTAAATTAAGAGAATTTTAAATGTGAAGGCACATTTTCTCATCAAATTCTCTGCATTATTGTTTTAATCATTGTGATTTCTGCTTTTATTTTGGGGGTTGCATTCCTTCTCCTCCCAATATTTATTCACTATAATTCCACAACCAGTTCATCTACCTGTTTTACCGTAGCCAAAGTCCCGCTGTTGTGCCAGGAAACCCGACTCAAGCAAACACTTATGGGGAGTCGGCGAGCACGGGTGAATCAGGAAAGGGGTTATGTAAAGTTTTCTGAGGGAGAAATCTATTCCCATCTGTGGTATCAGCAGACTGGAACGCCGGGGCGCCACCATCACACCCAACATCATGCTCAAAGATTCCTCTTCCTGCTAATGGTTTAGACTCAGAAAAAAAGACGCAAGCAGTTCACTCACTACAACACAGAGGTGTTTTATTCTCATAGTATGATTTACTGAACTGGGCGACAGTGCCAGAAAATAATTAGTATGGGGAAATGGGATCAGGACATGTCTTGAACCTGGACCACCCACATAAACACCAAGAGTTCAGAGGATTGTAACCGGTTCTGGGTGTGTTCAAATCCCTATCTTGAGTAGGAGCAATAATATTGATGCATGTTTTGTCATTTGCTGTTGGCTCAAGACCTGGGGCCTCGTTTATAAAATGCACGTACGATCGGATTTGATCCAAATAGCATGTGTCAAACGTGTTTATATTATAAACATAGCCTACGGATTTTTGCTGCCTTCATAGCTACCAGCAATTTAATTGAATTAACATGGTTTATGTAAAGATATACACTGTAAAAAATATCCGTGATTTTAACAGTAAAAGACTGTAAAAATGCTACAGTGCAAAACTGTTAATTGGTTAACAGAAAGTTTCTGTACTTTATACGGTAAATAACTGTGATATAATTTTACAGTAAAATACCGTTAAATTTACAAGTTTTTGAAAGTGAAAAAGAACAAATCGCTGTAAAATTTACAGTGAAAAACCGTAAATTGACTGTGTGACACTTCACATTTGATGTATTTTGTTGAAATAACTATAGTTCCTCATCGTTTTATTGTTTTTTTTTCTAATCAGTTATGTACATCAGGGTTTTATGTTACATTTAATGTTGTTAAATTAATGTTTATTGCATTTTTTAATTTCATGTGTGTTACCATGATGGTGTTTAATGTTTGTGTGAATGACACTGTGCAGCTTCTTAAATAAGTATTACTTAAGTAAGTAATCACTTATGATGAGCTGTGATTGCTCATCACTGCTATGATGATTGTTGGTTGTCAGTGTATTACAATGGTCTAAAACAGATATCAATAAGTTGGTAAATCAACATTTTATCAGAAAATAAAATATGGTTTATTACTGTAAATTTTAAGTTAAGTCTGTAAAACCATTAACGTTCCTACCGTATTTTTAACGGTAAAGTTCTGGCAACCACAGCTGCCTGTTTTTTACCGTAAAATTTACGGTTTATTTTTTACAGTGTAGGCAATCTGTATTAATGTTATCATATGAGCAACATTTTAACTGATTAATGTTTTATAAATCGTTCACATTTATTATGATCATTAAACGCTTGCTTTGCTGATGTCCAACACTCAACAGCTCCTGAAGAAGTGTGTTGATTTACGAGAAGGATAAAAAAAAATGCTTAAGAAGTGACGGCACGGTCCCTAGGGCATTACGTGAACATGCTCGACACAGACTAGATTAACCTGTTGCTGTATGCTGAAGGAAAACCACGGTTCCTGGACCTCCAGAAGTGAGCAGCACCGAGATGACACTGGATTTATGACGAGTGAGCTCTTGTTTTTTAATAAGTGGAAAACAGAACCATAGGCCATGTTCACATATCTGGCTCGGAAAGTATTCCAGAGGCCTTCCAGCTGTTGGACACGTCCAATTCGACAAGCAATAAAAATGGTATGAAAAACGTAAATAGCAATGCCGTGTGCACGACCGTGCGTAATAGTCTGCATGTGAGAAAGAAAGAGACACAAAAGAGTGACAAAAGACCAGTGTTTAAAGGGATAGTTCACCCAAAAATAAAAATTATGTCAGTGTTTAGTCAGCCTCATGTTGATCCAACCCTTCGTTCATCTTTGGAACACAAATTAGGATAGTCAGAAAAGGAAATCCAAGGCACACTTCTTTAGAAAATTAAAAAGCCTTTATTGGACTGGCTATATCATGATAGAAAAGTTAAAAACATGTGGGGGGAAAATATACAACCCACGCGTAGCGGCACAAACAGCCTTCTTATTTATTTATTTTTTTTTTCAAACAAACAATTCCCTCTTTTGTAGATGCTGATTGGATTGGGAACACCTGAATGACAAATAGCCTGCATATACAGAGAAGGTCCACTAGGAGGTGGTTACAAAAATAAATAAATAAATAATATTAAATAAATAATAATAAAAAAATAATAATAATTAACAAATTAAGATATTTTTGATTAAATCTGATTGAAACTTGTTCCCCCGAAAAGTTATTGTGAGTGACTACAGTGGCTGAATCTTAAATTTTTCAAGCGACGAGAAAACTTTTTGTGCAAAAAAACCCCTTAAAATAACAACTTTATTCAACTATTAATTTCCTTATCTGTGCCTCGAGTGAGTTCACTAGTGTAACAGCGTAAGCTTCCGTTGTTGTGCGTCACACGCAGCACACACATGACCAGCGTCGGCCAATAATGAGCCTACATCTGACGTAGCTCTACGCTATCACACTACGTTAACTGACGAGGCCCAAAGAGAAGGAAATGAATAGTTGAAATAAAGTCGTTATTTTTGTTTGTTTTTGCGCACAAAAAGTATTCTCGTTGCTTGATAAACTTGGGATAGAGCCATTGTAGTCACTTGGACTATTTTAACGATGTCTTTAATAACTTTTCGAGGCCGGCAAGTTTCAATCCCTTAGAAGCCTATGAAAGAGTGATCCAGCTCAAAAATATCTTAATTTGTGTTACAAAGATGAACGAAGGTCTAATGGGGCTGGAACAACATGAGAGGGTGAGTAAAAACTGACAGAATTTATATTTTTGGGTGAACTATCCCTTTAAAAATGCTGATACAGATATTACATATTATGGAAAAAGTACCATCAAATACAAAAAAAATATATAAGTATCATCTATAATTGTATGAGGTTGTAAAAAAGTTGTATCAGATCACTATACCACTACCAGGGTACGATTTATATATATATATATATATATATATATATATATATATATATATATATATGAAGAGTTCAGATGCAAAAGCCTCTAAATGCCATTTGAAATTTTCTTCTTTAATGATGATTTTTATCAAACTTGTATATTTAAGTACAGTAATTTCACTTAAATGGCAATGATAATTACCTATTAATTGTTATTTAAGTGAAATTACTGAACTTAAATATACAAGTTTGATAAAAATCATCATTAAAGAAGAAAATTTCAAATGGCATTTAGAGGCTTTTGCATCTGAACTCTTCATATATATATATATATATATATATATATATATATGAAGAGTTCAGATGCAAAAGCCTCTAAATGCCATTTGAAATTTTCTTCTTTAATGTATCGTGGTGGTACTGACATGGCACTTAATGAATGTGCATGGTACAAAATGTAAAAAAAAAAAATTAAATAAATATTCATTTAAATAATATAATTTATTGCATTTCCTGAATAGTGCATGGCCGCATGCACTATAAAAATTGCAATTAACATAGTACCATATGCATACACACACACACACACACAGCTACTTTTTTGGTTCAAAATAACTCATGCACTGTATTTATTTAAAAGAATGCAATTAATTAAATTCCCATACCATTTTAACATATATAAATAAACAAATTCTGCAATTCTTTCTTGGTCTTGAGTGATGCATCTATTATTCAATGAAGCTTGGTATTTACATTGAAAAAAAACAACAAACTATTTTCAATATGGGAATTGAGATAAGTGACCCCTTTCAATAGCCCCTGCTACAAAGCCAAGGACATTCATTCAAAAACATTGATTGTTGCACAATCTTCGCACTTTTCCAGCTGACCATTGAACTGCCCTTGTATAAGGAATGAGGTAAGATTAACAAATCACTGACAACAGCTGGTCATTAAAATCATAATCGTGTCAGGCTTTCGCCATCCAACTGAAACCCATCCAGAACAAAAGAATATGACTGAACCTGCGTTCAACTTTCTGTTTTAAAGCTATGAGCTCATGGACCTGTTTTCCAAAGCTTCTGTAATAGGTCAATAAAGCCATTGCATTGCGTGTTTGCGTCATGAAACGCTTTTGATCCGTACAGACAATGGTGTCTAAACAGAAGTGCATCGCTTAGATTTATCGTATTGGGTTACTAGTAGGGTGGCTTTTAGAGGGCACGCTCAAGTATGCGCAAAAACCGACTACCACAGAAACATGCCAGAGCAGTGAGTTCACCTCCACTTTATCATCATTTAACCTCCAATAAAAGCCACTGGAAAGTCTTTCTTTTAGTGGGCGAAACATGACACTGTTTAGCTTAGCTTATTTAACCATTAAGTCAACTCATGCTCACAAAATGTCACGTGAACAAACACCCACAGGCAGATGTGCACCAAAACAGACTTATTTTAGTGAGTGCAACTGCACGAAATCGCGTGCATGATTTGTTTGTGTTTGTGTCTGCATAAGATTCAGGATGACAGAATTTAAATACCAAGAAGACACATCATAATTTAATGTTGGAACTTAATTCAATTATATGTTGACTTTCTAGATGCTCCTTTAAGGTGTGCGATATGACTAAAACCATTTTAAGTTACAAAAGCACAAAACGGTGCAGTGTATAATGCACTATTCAAATAAATTTGACTTGAATATATTTTTAATGCATAATAAGACATTTTTATGTGCATCAGCTTTACGTGTTGTTAAATTAAACTGAGAGGGGTCATACGCTGTAAAAATAAATATTGTTGGTTTAACTTAAAAAATTAAGTAACCTGGCTTCCTTAAAATTTTCAGTTCTTTTACATTTAAAAAATGTAGTTAATCTACAATGGAGATTGACTTAATAATCACAAACTCAAAATATTATGTTATCTGAACCACATAAATTATCCAAGTTGATATGACAAAAGAAAAAAGGTTGTGATTACAAATCATGAACATAATTTTTTTTACAGTACTTGCGTATTGTCCTACTGTTCTTCTCAATTTGTAAGTCGCTTTGGATAAAAGCGTCTGCTAAATGATTAAATGTAAATGTAATGTGTGTGTGTTCTACTGTAACAGAGGACAAAAGGTTCCTTAAAGGGATACTCCGACCAAAAATCCTGTCATCATTTACTCACCCTCAAGTTGTTGCCTCAAACCTGTATGAGCTGAACAGCTGAGGAAGATATTTTAAAGAACGATTGGAGCCTAATAGTACGGAGGCGTATTGCATTCACTTGAAGAAAAAAAATCTACTCTGTTTTTCTGAATTAACGAGTTAATTTTTCATGAGAAAAAAAAATTTGCTCTGTTTTTCTGAATTAATGAGTTAATTTTTCATGAGAAAATTTTTTTTTCTCTGTTTTTCTGAATTAATGAGTTAATTTTTCATGAGAAAAATTTTTTTTTTGCTCTGTTTTTCTGAATTAATGAGTTAATTTTTCATGAGAAATTTTTTTTGCTCTGTTTTTCTGAATGAATTAGTTAATTTTTCATGAGAAAAAAAGGTTTTCTCTGTTTTTCTGAATTAATGAGTTAATTTTTCATGGATTTTTTTTTTTTGTTAATTCAGAAAAAACTGAGCAAAAACTTTTTTTCTCATGAAAAATTAACTCATTAATTCAGAAAAACAGAGAAAAAAATATTTTCTCATGAAAAATTAACTCATTAATTCAGAAAAACAGAGCAAAAAAAATTCTCATGAAAAATTAACTCATTAATTCAGAAAAACAGAGAAAAACTTTTTTTCTCATGAAAAATTAACTCATTAATTCAGAAAAACAGAGCAAAAATTTTTCTCATGAAAAATTAACTCATTAATTCAGAAAAACAGAGCATTTTTTTTTCTCATGAAAAATTAACTCATTAATTCAGAAAAACAGAGTAGATTTTTTTTCTTCAAGTGAATGCAATACGCCTCCGTATAATAGTCATTTGACTTCCATAGAAAAAAAAAATACTGTAAAAAAATTCTATGGAAGTCAATGGTGCCAAAGTTCCAATCGTTCTTCAAAATATGAATTGTTGAAGAAAGAAAGAAAAAAAGTCTTCATCAGAAGAAAGAAACTCATACAGGTTTGAGGGTGAGTAATTGACGACAGAATTTTCATTTTTGGCTGGAGTGTCCCTTTAAGATTAACTTGAATCAGGCCTGTTTTGTCTGCTATCACTCATCCAAACCTGCAGGCGGTCATAACCCCTAATCAGTCTCGCCAAACCTCCTCAAAACCTGGCCGTACCTCTCGACCGCCACTTTGCTATCATTCACCACATGCTCCTGTCCGCACACACACCAATTAGATACCATTACAGTCCATCATGTCATGTCTCTGCAGACAGGCGATATGGAAAACATCTCAAGGGCACTCAAATTAAGAGCATACCGACCTCTGATTGTCATTCCTTGGACACAGTATTGATTTGAGCCTTGTTTCATGCCCTCACCACACGGCCCCCGCATATTTACTGATGTGTGTTTTGTGAGTTGACATGAGTAGTTCAACTCAAAGACCCATTCAGCAGGTCAGAAAGTCACAGAACCAGCCAAAAGAAAAGAAAACAGTCATATATAATCCAAGAGTATTTTTCTGACTTATATTTTCTTGTTTTAAGCATAAAGTAATTTACTTTACATTTTGAATAGTTTTTTCTCATTTCTTAAGTCATTTAGCTTCTCAAGGGAGTGTTTATGGTTTTATTTTCACTTAAAGGTGCCATATGGAATAATTGAGGTAAAAATATCCCAAAAAATGAGCTACACACATCAAAAGAATGAGAAGAAATAAGTGCAATGATGTCATTAAAAAACTGACAAGTTATAGTGCTGCCGAGATATAAACCTAAATCAGCATGCTAAATTACTAGCCCCGGCCCGGCAGGTGTCGTAATACCAGTTTCGGCCATGGGAGGCGGTATGCGGGCGGGAAACATAACCACCAGCCAAACTGCAGTAACACGAGTAACTCGCGCGGCTTGTGTGTACTTGAACCTGATGTCAGTCATGTGGAAAATACAGCCCACTACTACATTTCAGTTCAGGGATAAGTTAAAAAAAACTGATTGGTCGATATTATGCATGAGGAATACATTTTGGTAAGTTGTAACATACTGTATCTTTCAACAGTGTTCGTGTTCTTTTACCATTAGCTAGTAGAGATGATCGGTTCACGTGCGCTAGGGAACATTTACAAGTGCAAAAACTGCATTTATTGTTTGAATTGCGTAATAAAATGAACAGAATCTGAGAGCTGAGATCGGTCTCCGTGTCCTTTTCTGTGCGTGACAAAATGGATGTGTGGCGTGAGAGTGTGTGAAAAGTTGTGTGTCTCACGGTGAATGTGTGAGAGTTGGCAGCTCTGAACATCAGGGAATGCTGTCTGTCAAATTAACTCAAACTAATGATAAAAATGTAACATGAGCAAAACGAATACCATAAACTACAAATAACTTTAATAGCCTGGGCTTTAATTTTCCCATATCGTCGAAATGCGCCGGCTGGTCTATGAGACGGCCTTTATAATTTATCAATCAATCAATCAACTTTTATTTATAAAGCACAATAAAAACAACAGTAGTTGAACATTGTGCTGTACAGAAGAAATAAAATATCGTAAAAAAAACAAAAACAAGACTGACCGCAAAACTAATGAGAAAGGGGGGGGGGGGTGTTTACATCGAAACCACCAATTTGACCATTCAACATTAAATCAAGGACACTTGTAGGCAAGTGAAAACAGGTAGGTTTTCAACTTAGATTTAAAAACAGACTCAGTGGATATTAATCTTAAAGATACAGGAAGACTATTCCATAGTTTTGGACCAACAACAGAAAAAGCACGGTCACCTCTCGTCTTCAGCCTTGATCTTGGAACCATCAACAATCTTTGTTGAGATGACCTCAGTGATCTAGTACAGTCATTTAGTTTCAAAAGATCAGACAGATAGCTTGGAGCTAAATTGTTCATGGCTTTAAAAACAAAAAGCAAAATTTTAAATTCTATGACAAACTGGTAGCCAGTGCAACGAACGCAGTATTGGGGTGACATGATCAAACTTCCTTGTGCCAGTCAAAAGTCTGGCTGCTGCATTTTGGACCATCTGAAGACGACTAATATTGGACTGGCTCATTCCAATATAAAGAGAATTACAATAGTCAAGTCTAGATGAAATGAACAAATAAATCACTCTCTCAAACTCTGCAAATGTCAAAAAGCTCTTTGCCTTAGATAATAGTCTTAGTCGAAAGAAACTAGATTTAACTACGGCACTTATCTGTTTGTCAAATTTAAGAGCAGAATCAAAAATAAGACCCAAGTTTGTCACTGAGGGTTTAACATAGGGGACCAAAACTCCCAGGTCAGCATTTGGACCAATAGAGACTCCTGGGGTACTAAAAATGATAGCTTCAGTTTTGCTCTCGTTTAAGTGCAAAAAATTTGAGGAAAACCAGGATTTCACATTGAATTTAGTATTGAGATGTTGTTCATTTAGTCTCTAATCTCTGAAAATCTCCAAATGATCCACGTGAAACTGCGGTCTTCCGACCTTTTACTATCGTGTCAATTGATTTGATTAATATGCACGAGGGGGACGTGTTGTTTGAAGACATGAGAGTGCGCACGGCCGCGGAGGTATTTTTCTGGAGGTATACTGCCCCCATCTGGTATGGAATATGGTGTATGATTTGATTTTTTATCCCAGAGGGCACCTTTAATGGATATCCCTGCTCTAATAATCTTTGTTTAATTTACAACTTTTTTGCAGAGTTTATCATCACCGACCACTCATAAACCTCCAGAAACAGTCTTGTGGACTTCAGGGTCAGGGCGTGAGTCGCGCTCGGGGTATATTACGAGGTTAGCACTTGGACCTTCATCCCACATTAACAATTGTTGTAGAAAAAGCACTTGGTCCCTGAGTTTATAATGAGGTGTTTGTAAATTCTCCACGGCCCTTTTATTTTGTGTGAAGGTTCTGAGAGGTCGGCCTTCCCATGCTGTCGGCCTCATATGCAGCTCAGATGTTTGAAGTGAACCATCGAAAGGAAATTCCACAGAGCACATAATTCTGTAAAATCTGGCGGACCGAAAATGTGGGATCCCGTAGTTGGGAATCAGATGTAAATCTTTAAAGTTTGGGGTGGAGCTTCAAATGATTCAGAGAAACCTTCCTTCAGGGAGCATGTAGTGTACCTCAACAGACATGAACCGAACCTCACACACATGCTGGCTTGCATGTTTGTTTCTCATATCTTAAGTATCTAGAACATGCAATTTGTTTTTCTACTGGTTTTAAAGGAGTAGTTCACTTCTAAAAAATCCTTTGCTGATAATTTACTCACCCCCATGTCATCCAAGATGTCCACGTCTTTCTTTCTTCAGTCGAAAAGAAATTAAGGTTTTTGATGAAAACATTCCAGGATTTTCTCCATATAATGGACTTCAATGGGAACCAAACAGTTCAAGGTCCAAATGAGAGTTTCAGTGCAGCTTCAAAGGGCTTTAAACGACACCAGACGATGAATAAGGGTCTTATCTAGCGAAACGATCAGACATTTCAAAAATAAAAAATAAAGTTTAAGTTTTATAAGCTCAAATGCTCGCCTTGCTCTGTTCTGTGATGAGCGTTCGTGAGTCTCCTGTTCGAACTCGTTCATCAAAATGAACAAATATTTTTTTGAGTCATGACTCGAAGGGTCCTTGATAAGAACCTTATTCATCATCTGGTGTCGTTTAAAGCCCTTTAAAGCTGCACTGAAACTCTCATTTGGACCTTGAACCGTTTGGACCCCATTGAAGTCCATTATATGGAGAAAATCCAGGAATGTTTTCAGCAAAAACCTTAATTTCTTTTCGACTGAAGAAAGAAAGACGTGGACATCTTGAATGACATGGGGGTGAGTAAATTATCAGCAAACGTTTTTTTAAGAGTGAACTAATCCTTTAAGTAAAATTTTAAAGCCTCAACTATTATGTAGTAAAATTTGAGGAAGTAAAGTACCGTCTTTATGTACCTATTTGGCGAGTTTCTTCATCAGGATATACAAAGACCTGATACTGCTGTGCTGAACAGCGCTGTGTTAAATCACGTCTGTCGGCAACTTTAGTTCATGTAAATATGGCTGCAAAACAAAAGTTGCCATTCCGAGTGTTGGCCTTCTTGTGTAACAGTTACACAAGGTTTGTAACGTCTCCTATACAGTCAGTATTTTTTTGCCCCATGAATCTCAGTATGAAGATGCTGGCAAAGAATTTAACTTAAATTTATCCCCTTAGGAGAGCAACTATTGTAGTTTCCGTACATCTGGAAATCATACTTTGAATTCATATTGCTTTTGATCATTTGAACTAAAACCCCTCATAGGGATTTGAGATGAGTTTTGGGAGTTAAATTGGCATGGTGAACTGCAAATAGAGGACTACCATTGACCTGTGGTGAAGTCTTTTCGTCTTTACTTTCCCCGTCAGGCCAAACGCTTGCGCCAGCCACTGGAAAATGTACAATACACAAATTGATTCCACGTTGAGTCAGGCTTCTTGTTCATAGCCACGAGCTTGTGTGTGTGTGTGTGTTTTGTAAGAGAGAAAAGTAAGCCTCTATGTGGTTTCCAGCTATTTAGTGAGTTTCTTAGTGAGTTCTGATGCTGCTACCCAAAACTTAGCCAAGAAATATACCTAAAACTAAAGTGGTCATCATAATCATATATATATATATATAGCTATATACACTCACCGGCCACTTTATTAGGTACACCTGTCCAACTGCTCGTTAACACTTAATTTCTAAGCAGCCAATCACATGGCGGCAACTCAGTGCATTTAGGCATGTAGACATGGTCAAGACAATCTCCTGCAGTTCAAACCGAGCATCAGTATGGGGAAGAAAGGTGATTTGAGTGACTTTGAACGTGGCATGATTGTTGGTGCCAGAAGGGCTGGTCTGAGTATTTCAGAAACTGCTAATGTACTGGGATTTTCACGCACAACCATCTCTAGGGTTTACAGAGAATGGTCCGAAAAAGAAAAAACATCCAGTGAGCGGCAGTTCTGTGGGCGGAAATGCCTTGTTGATGCCAGAGGTCAGAGGAGAATGGCCAGACTGGTTCGAGCTGATAGAAGGGCAACAGTGACTCAAATAACCACCCGTTACAAGGTGGGCAGAAGAGCATCTCTGAACGCACAGTACGTCGAACTTTGAGGCAGATGGCCTACAGCAGCAGAAGACCACACCGGGTGCCACTCCTTTCAGCTAAGAACAGGAAACTGAGGCTACAATTTGCACAAGCTCATCGAAATTGGACAATAGAAGATTGGAAAAACGTTGCCTGGTCTGATGAGTCTCGATTTCTGCTGCGACATTCGGATGGTAGGGTCAGAATTTGGCGTCTACAACATGAAAGCATGGATCCATCCTGCCTTGTATCAACGGTTCAGGCTGGTGGTGGTGGTGTCATGGTGTGGGGAATATTTTCTTGGCACTCTTTGGGCCCCTTGGTACCAATTGAGCATCGTTGCAACACCACAGCCTACCTGAGTATTGTTGCTGACCATGTCCATCCCTTTATGACCACAATGTACCCAACTTCTGATGGCTACTTTCAGCAGGATAATGCGCCATGTCATAAAGCTGGAATCATCTCAGACTGGTTTCTTGAACATGACAATGAGTTCGCTGTACTCAAATGGCCTCCACAGTCACCAGATCTCAATCCATTAGAGCATCTTTGGGATGTGGTTGAACGGGAGATTCGCATCATGGATGTGCAGCCGACAAATCTGCGGCAACTGTGTGATGCCATCATGTCAATATGGACCAAACTCCCTGAGGAATGCTTCCAGCACCTTGTTTAATCTATGCCACGAAGAATTGAGGCAGTTATGAAGGCAAAAGGGGGTCCAACCCGTTACTAGCATGGGGTACCTAATAAAGTGGCCGGTGAGTGTATATATACATTGGTGGTGGTTGAGGAGATTCCCCCCTTTTAAAGTGATTTGAGTGCCAAGAAAAGTGTGAGGAATTATTACTATTATTAAAACTAAAGTGTGCAAGGCCTTGGGGTCAGTACATTTTTTAAATAAATGAATACTTTTTTTCAGCAAAGATGCATTAAATTGATCAAAAGGGACAGTAAAATATTTTATAATGTTACACAAGATTTCGATTTCAAAGAAATGTTCTTTTTTTTACCTTTGTAAGGCTGAAAAAACTGGTTGAAGAGTACTCAAGCTTCGCATTTCGCGTACACGTTTGAGCTAACACTCATGGACGAGGTCGAACTGGAAGCCATGTTAATCTTGGACTACATTGGCCACCGCAGGAGTTAAAACGAAATCCGAATTGAGAGGAACGGAAACTAATATTCACTGATATACCTTTTCACCACTAGATGGGGGTAAAAATCACACAGTGTAGCTTTAAAGTCCCTGTAAAGTCAATTCTACAAAAAAGTTCTAAACACATTATAAATGTTACATATGTATTGCTAAAACATATTACAAAGACTGTGAACTGTGAAGTACTGAAATGTGGAGTTAGACCGTTAAACAGTTTTTCACCATTGCAATTTTACGGATTAATTGGGCGGGGCTAAAACAGGGCTCCGTGATGCACTGGAACCCATGAGCTGCTGGACACGCCCCTATTTGATGACGCACAGAGTCTGATCTCTCCCCGAACACACAATAACACTCCCCGAGCACATTCGCATTCATCACCGCTCAATCACGAGTGACTGTTAGTACTATTAGTTACTACAGCTGAGCCTACAGTTTTCTAGCTAGCTATGCCTTCGACACGGACATACATGGGCTACTACCTGGATGCGATCATGTACAAAACAGATCGGTATCTTCATTTAAATTCCCTTAAAAACGATCACATCAAGAAGAGGTTTTTAGAGAGCCTAACGTTACCTTGATGACGAGCTGAGGATCACCGACAGCAACACCCGCCTCTGTATGATCATTTTACACTGGATCGTTTTATAAACTTTCCTCAGAGACAACTTGGATTCACTGATAATTCACTGATAATCCGCTGTTACTGGTGAACGGGACCGAAACGACGATCTCCCGCCTCAGCTTTCATCCTCCCGTCTCCAAAAGCTAATCAGCTAATATCACCGTCAACAGATTTCCCGTGAGTGGGCGTGGTTTCAGCACAGCCAGCGGACACGCCCCCAGCGTTTGAGAGCAGAGAATCTGCTCATTTTTTCATGATTTTGATAGCTTATTTTATGTACTTCCCGACTTTTTTTTATCATTCAAATTCTGCTGGGTGGCTAATTACAAATTTTTCTGTGCTGTGACAAACTCAGAACACATACTTAATTTTGACTTTACAGGGACTTTAAACATATATTCAAATGAAAAAAACGGTCATTGTAAATTGTAATATTTCCCAATATTACCGTTTTTCTGTATTTTGGATCAAATAAATGCAGCTTTGATGAGAGGATTCTCTCAAAAACTCTTAAAAAGTCTAACCGACTGCAAACTTTTGAATGGTAACATGTTTTCTAGCTCTGCTCTGGCAGTAATACTCAAGGGAGTGATAGAGTTTCCTTCTAACAGTTGTGCCATTAAACAGTTTAATAGCGGTTACTTCTCAGACAGTTTACGCAATTAGCAGCAACTTGTGTTACATCATGAACTTGAGCTAGAGCATGCATTGCTAGAAGCGCTCGTATGTTAGAAGTATGTTTCATGCCACAGATGTCTTGCTCAGAGGCTCAATAATGAGAGTTGAAACTCCTTCTGGGCTTTGAACCTACGACCTTTGGGCTTCCAGCCCTGATCTTTAACCACTGAGCTTCCACCACCCACAAGCTCCCCGGTGATCTCAGCTCTTGACATACTGTATTGGGTTACAGTTTTTTGTTCAAATAAGCAAGAGGTCAGATTGGTAGAGCGCCTAACCAATCCATCACAGATTGAGCATTTGGAGCTCAGACTGTTTCAATTTGAACCATCAGGAGAAATCAAACGAAAGGGCCACTCACTGCTGGAGTAAATCTCTTTTAGTGCTCTCAGAATAAACCATCACTCAAATATGTGTTGAAGATTAAACGCAAGGCTGTTTTTCTTTCAGTCATTTCTAGTGTAAGCACGCATCGAGGAGAGATTCCAGATTTATTGTTTAATCTCCTTAAAATAATAACATAGTTGTATATTTGCTTTTATTGAGATCTGTGAAACATAGATTTACTTCTAAAGCCGTTCCATGCGTTGAAGACAAGATACCAACGCAGTTCTCAGAAAGAGAGATGATCACAAACAAATGCTGGGAGATTTTTCAAAAGAAAATTTGGTCTGTTTTCATTTCTTTGCCCATCACCAAAGATAAGAGAAATTAATAGACCAGTGCAGAGAGAGGTGGCTCTTGTATAATTCACACAGCTTGAAATGTGTCCTTAGTCAACTTAAAGCACACTGTAAAAAAATATTTTTGGGTGAAGTAAATACTACTGAAAAAAAAAAAGTAATTTACATGAAAAAGTTAGTTCAGGCAAGAATTGTAAATTCCATCAGTACTTAAATCAAGCCAGTAGAAATGAAAGTGAAAATATCAACTCAATAAAATTAAGTAACAATTACTCAACTTTTCTGATACTGGGGTTCCCATCATGCACTGGACCTTGAATAATTATTGAGGTTCATTTTTTTTTACTGTTTTCCAGCTTCATTTACACTGTTTTATCATTGATTTTTGTTGTCAGTTTTAGTAACTTGCCATTTTGTGACATTTCGAGTAAATTTTGACCCATCAAATGTTACCACCATTGTGCATTGTCTGCCAAATATTGAATTTGCATTCACATGATGCTTGCTGAACATCTGACATGACTTAATATAAATTGCTTAGGTGATCTAAGTAAAGCACATAGTATAAATGACTAATACAATTCAATATTATTGATATAGTGTCTAAATCTAAATCGATAATAATCAACCTTTTACTAGTCGAGTTAAAATTACTTATTTTCTGTAAAGTTTACTTAATTCCATGTTCCAGGTAAATTTAACTTAAAGATTTCTAATTAAAGCTACTGATAAATATGTTTAGGTTTTTACTTGGCAAATCTTTGTAAATTTACAAACATGTTCTGTGTGAAAAAAGTTGCCCCAATTTTTTTCAGTGCAGGTTTTACTTCTAAAATTCATCAGAAGGAACAAAAACACAAATGAATCAATAGCTGACATACAGTAAGAGTATTAATGTGAAAAGCTTGAGAGCGCAGTTTGATATGTTATCGAAATCTCCCAGCAGAAACATCTGAAAAGCTTTGGCAAAGTTTTCATTGCAGATTCTTCAGTTTTATTTATGTGGCAGGACATTACACAACCTAATGCACATGAATTTGTTTTACTGTACTGGTCATTGAAATCATCAGAAGAATATTAGATATCAATAATTGAACCAAATGCTGAGAAATGCAATAAAATAAAGCAGAATACAGCTTTTACATTGCTTCATCTCCTAAAGCATCTTCATTGTCAGTCTCTTTATGAAACATAGTGGCGCTTCCAGAAAATCAATGTTGTCTGTTTTTAATTACTGTATGTCCTTATTACTTTCAGCTCTAAATCTACAAGTCAACGCTCCCGTTGAGTCGGGTTTGAACTCCACATGGGCCAGTCATTGAACTATATCAGGTAACATCTCTAAACTCCAGACATCAATCAATACTGCAGACTGGAAAAGATATTGCAATAACATGCTAAGCATGATACATACTTGTATTTGACATGCTTGAGACCCACCCTAAGAACATACAGTAACACTTTACTTGAAGCGGTGTTCATAAGACTGACATGACACCTAAATAACCATGACATGACATATGTCTTGAATATGAAGTAAGGTTTATTTATTTAGAACCTCAACTAAGTGGAACTAATTGAATTTGTCATTAAAAAGTTATAATGGCTTCATGACAGCCAATGTCAAAACCAACCACCTGACAGTTTAATGTAATGTTAACCAATAAAGCTAGGTGCTTTCTTAAGTTTCATCATTAATCTGCTATGTCATGTTTGTGACAGGTTGTGTTGTCTTAGTAATGTCAAGTTGTTATGACAAAGACACTGACAGGTTATGATGTATTGGTTTATGTCAAGCCGTCATAACAAAGACATCTACAAACAATGTCATATTTGCATTAAAAATGTCATAATGAATGAATGAGCGAATGAAGCTTAATGACAGTTGTCACAAACATACATAAAACTTCCTTCATATTCATAACATATGTCGTGGCATGATTATGTCATGTTAGTCTTATCCACACCCCTTCAAGTAAAGTGTTACTGAACATACACAAAAAACAGGAGTCGACTTACGTTAAAATGTAGGAATAAATGAATAATGCACCTAAAAAAAGGACAAGTCTGTAATTATTTTCTCATTCTTATGTCATTCTAAACTGGTATACTGTAACGTTTTCAACGAAACATAAAAATATATATCCCAAAGTTGCCTTGGGATGGATGGATATAGCTAAAATTAATGACGGATGGACGGATGGATGGATGGATGGATATAGCTAAAATTACAGACAGATGGACGGATGGATGGATGGATATAGCTAAAATTACAGACGGATGGACGGATGGATGGATGGATGGATGGATGGATGGATGGATGGATGGATGGATGGATGGATGGATATAGCTAAAATTACAGACAGATAAACAGATG
Source organism: Pimephales promelas (assembly GCF_016745375.1). Next base: position 576,237 of record NW_024121191.1, on the reverse strand, counting down.
GATGGATGGATAGATATAGCTAAAATTACAGACAGATAGACAGATGGATGGATGGACGGATGGATGGATGGATGGATAGATATAGCTAAAATTACAGACAGATGGACGGATGGACGGATGGATGGATGGATATAGCTAAAATTACAGACAGATAAACAAATGGATGGATGGATGGATGGATGGATGGATGAATGGATATAGCTAAAATTACAGACAGATAGACAGATGGATGGATGGATGAATGGATGGATAGATATTGCTCACTTCTAACTTTCTAACTACAGTGGTATGAATAAGTTTTGGCACCCATGCTAAAGTTGCCTAAAAAGAGGAATAAAAAATCATCTTTTAGATATTGATCTTAATGCCTTAATTAGAAAAATGAGGAAAACTCCAACCTTTAAGGACACCAATTTTCTTTGTGAATGAATAATGTATCATAAATAAATAAATGTTTTTCCTTAAAATACAGGGTGCATTAGTCAGGACACCCCTATGTTAAATTCCCATAGAGTCAGGCAGATTTTTATTTTTAAAAGCCAGTTATTTCATGGATCCAGGATAATATGCATCCTGATAAAGTTCCCTTGGCCTTTGGAATTAAAATATCCCCACATCATCACACACCTTCCACCACACCTAGAGATTGGCATGGGGTACTTTCCAGATCATCTTTCAATGCAAATCAAACCAGCTGTTAGGCTAACTGAAGTAAAACCATGCCAATCTCTAGGTGTGGTGGAAGGTGTGTGATGATGTGGGGATATTTTAATTCCAAAGGCCAAGGGAACTTTATCAGGATGCATATTATCCTGGATCCATGAAATAACTGGCCTCATAAAATAAAAATCTGCCTGACTTTATGGGAATTTAACATAGGGGTGTCCTGACTAATGCACCCTGTATTTTAATGAAAAACATTTATTTATTTATGATACATTATTCATTCACAAAGAAAATTGGTGTCCTTAAAGGTTGGAGTTTTCCTCATTTTTCTAATTAAGGCATTAAGATCAATATCCAAAAGATGATTTTTTATTCCTCTTTTTAGGCAACTTTAGCATGGGTGCCAAAACTTATTCATACCACTGTATCTGTTATATCCAAGGGCTGTTCTAACAAAATTCTCATTTTGTGTGTCCTGTAAAAATAAAAGCTTGGATCAACATGAGAATATGTAATGAAAGAATTTTCATTTTTGGATGAGCTACACCTTTAGGTTTCCCCAGCAACAGGTCTTCTCCAGTCCACACTATTACTCACTGATGTCATATGCACATCTGTAAGTAGCCAAAACCAAACCTCTAACAGAAGTCTTACATCATGTAAGCAACTTTTTCAAACGGGCTGTAAACTGCACCGGCCAAGAGAAATTCACTAGAGGAATCAGTGTTCATTCATCACAGACATTCTTTCATTCCCACCTCGGCCATTCATGCATGACACAGCGTATTTCCAGACGAACGGAGGCCGTCCATGGATAGACTGTCTGCCCGAGAACTCATAAACCAGCCATGTTCAGGATCAGTTTGTGGACTACTCGCCATAGATTCTTAAACATCCAGACCCTGAGGGTTTTGCCCTCTCTGAGGAGAGCTGCATTTTTTCCAGCAGAGGCACGTCTGAGACCTCTTAAATATTACCCCTTGTTTTAGGTCTTACTATAAATCAAACCTGACTGTCATGGCTACATAATTTCTGAGCTAAACGATAGTCAGAGATGATCTTGAATGGAGCCATATAGACAAAGAAACACAAAAAAACGATGTTCAATTACTGTACATTTGACATGTTCTTGAGACAACGGGAGTGCTGTTTGCCTGCAGTACTGCTTCACTGGGGTGTTCTGGGTAATCGCAATAGGGTGTTATGGTACATTACTAGAGCATTTAGTGTTTTCAGACCAGTTTAAGCATGTTGCTAGGGTGTTGCTAGGAGTTTATAGCTGCTTTTTAACACTTTACTATGGGTGTCCATACTGATTGCTAGAATGTTGAGCGGATCTGCTCATGCGGAAGGTTATAGAGCAGACCATCTACTATGGCACAAAGAGTACGCACGTTGTGGACCCCCCGCATTACTAACGCGCTCTTTAAATCACAAAAAAATATAGCAAAAATATTGCACTATTGAAAATGCGCTTTAGACCAGGTTTCAGTTGGTTAGTGGCTCAGGCCATTTCAGTGGCCTCAAAATAGCAACGCGCGAACAATGTGCCTTGAACACACCTCATTTTCAGACCAGCAGTCCATAAACGAACAGATGCATGAAAATGCATGTGCTATTTAAACAATGTGGCGCAGGATGTGAAAATAATAACTACGTGGGCTGAAACTAGTAAAAAAAAACACTTGCATTGCACCAGCTGTACACTCTTACGCCGCCTTCACACTGGCAGTTGAAATCAGCTCCGATGCGGCTGCGAAACGACCGGAAGTCATTCATTTCCTATGGAGATTCGCAGACCGCATGCGAATGGGTCCGAAACGGGTCCGACCGAGTGCGGTGCGAAGAAAATCGTGTCCGTTGGTCATCCGGATGCGTTCAAAAATTTGAACTCGTGCGAAAAGCTACGGACGGTTCCTATCCGACAATTCCAGCGGAAGTTGACCGTTGCTATGGTACTGATAAACAAACCTGAATTATTAACTTTTAATAAAATAAATATTGATTTTATAACGATAAGTTGTGATGTCATTTTTTATTTTCATGACTTTCTAACGCTTATAAGGGCAGTTAATACAATTAAATTGAAGGTAGACATTGAACTATTGACCACTATATCACATTTTTTAGCCGACCTGACATGTCAACATCCTGACCAACTTTCCTCACGCAGCATAACCCTAATCAGAGAGATCATACAGAACTGACAGAATCAAACTTTAATCTCTCCGCCATTTTTGTTCTACCCGCGTCCGACGCTTTTCACTGTGTAGTACGACGTCCGTTGGGAACGTATTGCGTATTACGGAGCTGATTTCAACTGCCAGTGTGAAGGCAGCGTTACGCCGCCTTCACACTGGCAGTTGAAATCAGCTCCGATGCGGCTGCGAAACGACCGGAAGTCATTCATTTCCTATGGAGATTCGCAAAACGCATGCGAATGGGTCCGAAACGGGTCCGACCGAGTGCGGTGCGAAGAAAATCGTGTCCGTTGGTCATCCGGATGCGTTCAAAAATTTGAACTCGTGCGAAAAGCTACGGACGGTTCCTATCCGACAATTCCAGCAGAAGTTGAGCGTTGCTATGGTACTGATAAACAAACCTGAATTATTAACTTTTAATAAAATAAATTATGATTTTATAACGATAAGTTGTCATGTCATTTTTTATTTTCATGACTTTCTAACGTTTATAAGGGCAGTTACAATTAAATTGAAGGTAGACATTGAACTATTGACCACTATCACATATTTAGCCGACCTGACATGTCAACGTATCATCAGAGAGATCATACAGAACTGACAGAATCAAACTTTAATAATAATAATTAAAAAAAAAAAACAGAATCAAACTTTAATCTCTCTCTCTGCCATTTTTGTTCTACCTACCCGTGTCCGACGCTTTTCACTGTGTAGTACGACGTCCGTTGGGAACGTATTGCGTATTACGGAGCTGATTTCAACTGCCAGTGTGAAGGCGGCGTTAGAAGAAATGGTTCTATAGAACCAGAAATGGTTCCATCCCCCGCTTCATATATGGAACTCCAAAATGGTTCTATACCATTTTTTTTTTTTTTTTTTTTGGTAAAAGGTTCTATTGGCCAAGTACGGAACCCCAGGGTTCTATATAGAACCCAGAGGAACCCTTTTTTTAAGAGTGTATAGAACCTTTTAGGGGTTCCAAATATGTAGCGCTGATAGAACCTTTTAAGCTTCTATATAGACCCTTTTCTTCTAAGAGTGTATGATAGGCCCCGAAAACTTAGTAGTGACCCCGCTTCGAATTGAAGTGGTTAAGAGTCATGATTAATCAATCGTGAATTTAAGGAACAATCGATTATGGGAAATTGAAATCCCTAGTTGCTATGCGGTTCATATGATGTCATGTTTAACTGCTAGAACATTGCTAGGGGTTCTGGCTCATGACCAGAGTCAGATTTTTTAGAGTGTTGCTAGAGACAAGTTGCTATGCGTTCGCAAGAGTGTTGCAAGAACATTGATGCTCTGGCTTATTGCAAGGATGTCATGGTGGATTGTTAGAGCGTGAGCATAGGGCATCATACCGATGGCGATGGGGCATTTTAAAGTTTAGGAGTGACATGCATGCTGAGTTATTTTGACATCAGTGGTATTTATGGGACATAGTGGGCCCCGATTGAGATATAAACATATTTTATCATCATATTAAAATAAACATTATCATAGCAGCAGCTTCACAACAAAGAATGATGTATTGCCAGGCTTTGTTCACAATTTCCAGTGCAGAAGCAGCAGCAGCAGCTGTGAGAGAGAGTCGCAATGTGGGTCATTCACAATATTCGGAGTTTTTTGGACCCTCAGACGGAGGTATGCGCAGGCGTTCTTGTTTAAATAAAATCTCTGGGTGGGATGACAACACCAGACGGTTTTTCCATGACTCCCCATGAGAGGGTGAGCTGTCTTTGCCAGAAGAACACATCATCATAGCGGGCCAGTGCAAGGTTATGTTTGCTTGTTTGTCTGAAACAAATGAGAATTTTCCTTCTGGCTAATCCAATCTATGACATTTTTTCTGTGACGCTGCCAAATCTCCATATCGCCCAAGCCATGATGACAAATCTAATTTGTCCTCGATAATGAATGTAAGCTATGAAAATCTTCATGCAAGAGTTGTGATAGCTAACTTAATATATTCCGCCTGAAATATAGCAGAACGTGTGACCTATAATAGGTTCATAGTCTCACATGGCTTAATGTAAAATTGCATAGAAAATTACTAAAACGGGAAAACAACAAAACATTAGTAGCAATAGTTATGGCCCATTAACGCCGTTAATAATTCCCATCAATAACGATCCATCCAGTCCAGAATCCCTAATCATAAATCCACTATTGCCGTCAATAATTGCAGGAAAAAAACAAAAGCAACTACACAAAACTATACAAATCACATCCTGTCTATGGTTGGGGTCAGAAAAAATGCAAACACAGATGCGAATGTTTGGTCAACACAATTGCATGCGTGTGATCCCGTTGTACATGCATGGACATGAATTTGGGTAATATGATGTATTTCTACATTCTCAAGAAAAAAAATAGCTTGATTTTAGTGCCCATTTCATAGCAAGAGGGATTGGTGATGTCAGTGAAAAGAGTTGATTAAGAGACAGAGCAAGTTCCACTTTAAATAAAAAAGATTACAGACTTTTTTCAAATCTTGCACAATAAAAAAGACCAACGTGTGCATTAAGAAGTGTGCTTGCATGCTGAGGTTTTTTGCTACTGTGCCAGTAACAACATTAGTCATCCAGGGGGCGATAGATTCATTCAAATGTCTTAAAGTGTTAAATATCATATTAGTGAAACATCAGGTTTTACTCACTTAGCTGGCAGTGGGAATCTTCCATGTCATTCACAATAATGAGTTAAACACACTGTGGTCCTGCTGACATCATTACAGATCCTCTTACTCTGTCTGTTTCAGTCATAAAGTGTCATCAACACACTTTTTCAGAAAGAAAGTTTTATGTTTTATGACCTTACTAAGCAAAAATGAATTCTATAGTGGCCATCGCTTAGACAGGTCATGTCTACTTCTAATTTGCTTTATATCTTATTTTTTAAGATTAAAAAGTTAGAGATTTTAACAAATTATTCTTCAAATGATGTGGTTTGATGAAGAAAAGTGTGCTTTCAATTTTATACGATTTTCATTAGGCAGACAATAAAAACTAGTGCAATAAGTGTGGAAAAAATCTCATAGATTTTCACTGACAGAAAAATCTGATATTGGAATCAGACGTGAATCTCTGAGTAAGGGATAATGTTGTTCTCTCAAAATAAACCTACACTGTAAAAAAATAGTTTCAAGATTTGTTATCGCAACATATTTTCTTTTGTCAAATCAACTTTATAATCATTTATTTAGTTGAGATAACTTATTATTTTGAGTTTCTGATGATTAAATTAATCTCCTTCATTGTATTAACTCACTTTTTCCAGTTCAATCAACTTAAAATTTAAGGCAACCCAGGTTACTTACTTTTTTAAGTTAAACCAACAATATTTTTTTTACAGTGTAGTAATCACAACATTTTTTCTTTTGTCAAATCAACTTAAATAATTTATTTAGTTCAGATAACATATAATTTTGAGTTTCTGATGATTAAATCATTCTCCTTCATTGTATTACCTCACTTTTTCCAGTTCAATGAGCTTAAAATTTTAAGGCAACCAGGTTACTTACTTTTTTAAGTTCAACCAACAATTTTTTTTTTTTACAGTGTACGACAGTGTGATGCGAAGGTCTCTCCCTCACTCCCTCTCTCCCTCTCGCCCCCTTTTGGGGGAAAACAAACTAGATTCCCCATAGACTTCAATACAAAATAACGTCAAAAACCAACGTCCGTACACAGCCGAGGCGTAAATAACTTAAGAAATCACTTATACTGTATAAAACATGTCAAGTAATTATATGTCCACCCTGCCTGCCATAGAATGTGAAAGATACATACACAAACTTAATTTGTTCAATTTAAATAATGTCCTCTGTCAAGCTCTGCTACCTGCCATCATCATCATCATCATCATCATTACCCATATCTTGCTGTTATAGAAATATCATGAATTACGGATGATGCTATCGCCAGGCTAGTTGTATGGCTGGACAGTGCACTCAGTAGGCTACTCTAAATATAAATTCATAATATATACATTAAGGTTCTTCATCCAGGCAGGCTGAGATACGGCCAGCAACTGTCGAGTCATCAGGCTGGAATGAGAGGTAGAGGTGTGTGATCAGAATGTGTGTGTTAGCTGCGGTTTGGTAAACTGGCCACTGATGGTGGTTGATTTATTTATGAAGAATGTGTCAAAATCGTTAAGAAGGATTTGAAAAGCATCCAAGAGTCAGAAGAATTGTTCATTTTCTTGTTTTTGTAAGTCATTTTAGCAGTAGAGATATTAGCAGAGAAGAAAGAGAGGAGTGTCCACTGTGTCTAAAGTGCTGGAAAAGAGAGAGTTAAAAGTTTTTGTCGCAATATCGAATTCTTCTAAGCTATCTGGAATGCTGAGATGATGAAACTGATCGGGAAGATTATTAATAAAGCAATCTTTAGTTGAAGAAGGGATAGGTCGAACATATTTGTAACACTGCGTCAGCTTTGCAGCCTTGCCGAATAAAGTTTACACAAGACTAGATAATTATCTGAGAAGTCGTTGTTCTTCTGCAGAATTTCAACGGCATCATTTGCTCATTTGTAATTTCATCTGTTTTCTTATTTATTTTTTTATTAGTTGAACATCAATTTTTAACCTTAACTGGTTTTTGGAAATTTTTTAAATTTCAAATTTTGAAATTTAAATTTTTAAAAGAGTCTCTATGTGATGGGATTTATCTAACCTCAGTGTTGTGAACAACATCTCATCCTCTTTCATCCAAACTAGCTAAGTTCTGTCAACCTCGTGGTTCGACTTGTCCAGACTGTTTTCCAAAGATGGCTCCTGCCTGTATACACGAAGTGGACTGTCTTTAAAAAGTATCTTCTTATTAAACGGTTTGTACACTTACAAAGTTCTCAATGCTTCGTTTTGCATGTATGGAGCCTCATTATGTTACAGTGTTAGTGTGGGGCTATTTTGAGCCCTGCTAGTGTTATTAACTAGCGATTTCTTTTTACTTATTATATGCCCCCATAGCGTTATATGCTAAACAGTTTTTAGAGATAAAACTCTTTACATTCGATTATCATGAAAAAAATCTCAGAGAACGGTCAACTAGGTACCAATGTGTTATTAGACCAAAGGTTCATTTTGCGCCGGAGTTCTCCTTTAAGTAGTGGGGTTACCTGAGCGTGCTTTAATGCTGTGGGAAAGGTACCAGAGTGAAGAGAGGTGTTGATGTGCGAGCGTGAGTGTGATTTAGTTGTGATAGTAAGTCATTTTAGCAGAGATATGGAGGATGAGAGAAGGGATTGATAAAGACCAAGGTCAGAAGGATCTTTCGATTCTCGCCATTATCTTCACCCCTGAGGTTAGAACGATGTTCGCTTTCATTAGCACGGAACTAATGAAAGCATTAACTATTATGAAAACTTAAAGATTTTTAATAGGCATAAGTCAATGGGACACTGAATCTATCATTATTAAATAAACAACTGTGCTGAGAACAGGGGCGTAGGGGGAAGATTGGGGACAGTTGCAACACTTTTTGCATTTCCATGACTTTCTCAGAGACTGTTGCAACATTCAATAAAACAGCCTTTAGCAACTCCTGCTACAATGACAGTCATGATAAAACTTGTTATGTTAGTTTGACTAAATAGCGTTGACTCAAGCTAACAATACCTTTAAGATACTGAGGAAAATTTCACAATGCTTCATGGAAACTCATACTTTTTTATCTTTGGTAACACTTTCTATGAAGCACGTGCTAGCTCCATTTATACTTATTCATAAGTACTATTAAATAATTATATCTATAAATCTCTATACTGCATTATAACAGTTATAGTTACATTTATAGTTACAAAAATATGTGAACAGAAATCATTACAAACACTGCAACAAAATATATTTTACAAACACTGCAACAAAATATATTTTGAAAAAATGATTTCAAACTGCTAAATGGCTGAGAATATATATATTTTAATGAATCGACATTACCATTTATGACCTCTAGCCATAAAATACATAACTGATCACTAATAGGCTATATGCACGCGTAAGTTCCGCATTTGACGCAAGGCTGCTCTTCAGTTTCTGGTTGGGGAGATTTAAAGAGGAGGCGAAACTTTAATACGTTTAGATGTCATTTTATATATAGTTATGTTTATTTAATATAATTAAACAAAGAAGCATAAATAAAATGAGGGGTGGCTGTTTTGTCTGTTTTTGTGACAAACGTTACTTTAGTATAGCCATAGAGTATAAAAGCCCATTTAAATTCTTGGTATACGCCATCTTTGATTTTTAATGAGAATGAAAGCGAGGCTGTGAGGGATAGACATGCATCTCTTCAATGGGTTGTACGTTTTTTTAATGTGTTTCCGGATTGTTCTGCTCATGAAACACCGGAAAAATATCTTTCAGTTGACAAAAAAACTCCAGACAATGTAAGCTGTGGAAAATTGTAAGTTATCTAGGAGCTTCATTCAGCTTTTTTTCAGCGGATGCCATTGGAAACACGGTAAGTCTATCCCTCACAGCCTCACTTTCATATATGTCATGGCGCTGCTCTGAATAAGGTCTATAGCATAGGACTCTACAATCGGCGGAAGTAATCCAGCATCCAGAGACCTATGTACCGCCGTGCATAGAGCCCATTGGTACAGAAAATGTGTCTCCGAAACGTCTCGGTTACCTATGTAACCCTCGAAATGGAGGTTTTGTTTAAAAGCCTATTACCTTTCCCACTGGCAAAGAAATGCCTTAGGTCTGCAGAATTTGCATAGCATAGCTCAGCCCCGGCTCATGGGTATTTGTCCCTTTATAGCTTCCGCCTATGTGCCGTCACACATTACGTCATGACGCAACAACAATCGGATTTTGGCTTAGCTTCATTCATACTTCATAGGTGCTACACTGAGGGGCGTTCCCCCAAAGTGTCATTCGACGCAGTTCTCGTTCCCTTCTCACAGGGAACAAGGGTTACAGTCGTAACCCAAGGACGTTTTCTGCAAAGATTCGCAGCTCTACCAAGGGGGACAAGCCGGACTTATCCCTGGTTCAGATTACACGATTTTAGCCCGATTTTGGCACGATCCGTTTGACGTAGGGTGTCGTGGGGATTCGGAAATGACAACGGGCATCGGGACGCAAGATTCGATCGTATCATCCTGTATAGTGTGTCATAGTGTAGACAACCTATGTTGCGTCTGCGATGCTTCACGACAAAAAGACTAGGATGTTTAATTTTTTTAAAGGCCGTCTACGACGGTTCCGTCACATGTATGAGGTTGACCAATAGGAGCACAAGCTTTTCCGTATACAACTTTCAAAAAAAAAAAAAAACGAAAGAGAGACGATGGTGCTAACGTTAAAACTAGAAGAAAAAATATATAAGAAAACAAAATTTTACCTCAAGTTCTCTTTGGAGGATTGACAGCCCATACTTCGAGCAGGGTTCTCAAATCTCACGCAATAGCCGTAATGTGAGACACACGCAATTCAACCAGTTCACACACTCACACGCCACACCGTGTATTTCTCACGCTGAAAAGGCAATGCCGAGCAATTCAGGAAGTCACTCGCTACGAGTTCCGCCCTCTCGATGACATCACGCGCGCCGTTAAACGCGGCATGCGATGACTGGTCAGGAAGTAACGTGTAGAATGACATGCGTCTTGTCCACGACACGACAAGATTTTAGGAGCCAAAATCGCGTAATCTGACACAGTGACTATCGTAACAGACAAAAGTTCTCTTTTGTGCGAACTGAGTTAGGCAAGGAGTCTTTTATGTATGCAGCGCCGTTTGATTGGAATGCCCTCCAAACTAAAAGAAAATGAGAAAATTTGCTGACTCTAGACCATTTTAAATCAGTTATCCGGCTGATCAAACATTATGCAACTGCTTTTAAACTACTCTTTTAACTGTTTTGTATCTGTCTGTGTGATGTTTATTTGTAATGGAACCGATTGTACTGCTGCGCATTTTTGGCCAGGACACTCCTGTAAAAGAGATTCTTAATCTCAGAGAGCTTTTCTGGTTAAATAAAGGTTAAAAAAAAATCGTGTAATCTGAATCAGGCATTATGAAGACTCTTTCTTTGCTGCCATTCACTGCAATGGGTGGCAGGGAAAGCCTGATACTGGTATGCCATTCTACCAGCCAGGTATAGACCATGGGTCAGTGCTGCTCCAAGGCAGGGCAAGCAACGCAGAATTGTCCTGAAGGTTTCCTGTCGTTTGTTCAGAGGGACTCATGCAGCTGAGGGCATCAGCCAGAATGGTGAGGCAGTGTCAGTGAGAGACCGACTGCACTATCGGTTTCAGCCACAGACAAGCAACATTAATGTGCTCTCCTAAAATGTAAAAAAGTCTAATGCAGAATTTTTATACACAATCAACACAACAGAGCAGCCCACATTCAAGACCACCCTCTCAAAACCTCTCAAAGGTTTTTCGGTTTCCATCCCGGGTGGGTCTACCACATTTCCATCCATACGTGTATTTTACATACATGCTTTGCAGAAGTTTTGGCCAATGGTGGAAAACTTAAAGTAAAGTGTAATATGAAAAGGTTTTCAATAATACTCCATTGAATATTTTTAATTTATCATTTAACCTCAAACAAAGTGCAGTAACCAAATAAAAAAAATAAATTAAATCAATTTAATGATTGTTGGGCCCACCCTTAACCTATACAGAATGGCACTGATTCTCCAAAATATGCTTGCTCGACCTGGAAAGAAACAGCATACAGAAATCTATGTCGTATCTTGTCTCAACTGATATTATTCAGTATTGATGTGAAGTTAGATTTGTTAGGACCACCAAGATATTAATTTTGTATCGTTAAATTCCTTCTTGTATCAATAAAAGTTTTTTTTATATATATATTTGATGTAAGTGGAATTTTGTTTTTGAGCCCAAGCCACCTCCAGGTAATCTCTCAGGTTACTTGGAAAGAGTGATGTCTGTTACGCAAGTATTTACAGTAAGTTGCAGATTAGGTAATATTAAACTATGGGGTGATTTCTCACATTTGTGTGTGTGTGTGTGTGTGTGTCTAACTATATATAGGAAGCAATGAATAAAATGAGACAGACGACACCTCGTATCAAGAAGAGATCGAATCATCGCTTGCTTTATCAGTAAGTATTTCAGAAGCTTGTGATTTTTACTACAATTATGATATACATAAACGATGTAAAATGTTTCACAAAATCATTGGACTTAAATAAATATAAAATTACCATCTTATTTATCTTCTGCTTTATTGTGTCAGTAAGAAATAGTAATTTTAGATTCACCTCAATAATTTTAACATTCATTTTGCAAACATTTTAATAATCAAGAAAGATTTTTGTTCGCTGATAAAAACCATATTACACTAATACTTTGCAGATCAACAAATGATGTTCTAATGGAAAAGGCTATTAGGGCCAACAAACACTGAAATGTTTTACATTTTTTATTTATTTTTTGGTTACTGCACTTTGTTCAGGGTTAACTAAGAATAACAATAATTTTTAATAATTAAGGCAGTATTATTGAAAACATTTGTCACTGTACAGCATTTTTTCCACCAAGTGTTTATATATGTAAAACGCACACTGAAAACCCTTTTTTATTAAGAAGGGAAAGAGAGTTAATTTCAGTTCATTTTGAAAGCTATAATTAGCTTTGGGCTGTTTTGTTGTTTTTGATTTTATAAAAGAATTATGCATTAGACTTCAACAGGATGTACACTTTGTTGTCTGATCTTTTCATTCTTGAAATCCTTTCCTTTTTTCTGTTCTGGTCTAACATGATGTTTAATGTGAATTTTCTTCATTCTAGCCGGTAAACGAAATGGAAGCAATTGAACCTGTTGTTTTGGCGCACTCAAAATTCTCCATTGACCTTTTAAAAGAGCTCTGTAAGGGCAACACAGAAAATGTGCTGTTCTCACCCCTGAGCATCTCCTCTGCATTGGGCCTAGTCAGTCTGGGTGCCGGTTATAAGAGCGAAACTGCCGACCAGATTTATAAGGTGAGCTCAAGCTGCCAAATAGCTCTATAAGCTCTCTATACACTGTCATCTCATGTTTATGAATGCTCAAATGCATTGGCAGTTGAAAACGCATGGTGTCAAGGGGCTCTTTTTAAAAAATTTAGTTGACCCTTTTTAAACTACTTTACTTTAAAGTTTTTTAAAGTAAAGTTTAAAGGGATACTCCACTTTTTTTGGAAATAGGCTCATTTTACAACTCCCTCAGAGTTAAACAGTTGAGTTTTACCATTTTTGAATCCATTTAGCCGATTTTCTGATATTTAGAAAAAAATATCAGTAACCAGACAGTTACTGGTCTCATTGACTTCCATAGTAGGAAAAAAATATACTATGGAAGTCAATGAGACCAGAAATTGTCTGGTTACTGATATTCTTCTAAATATCAAAAAATCGTCTGAATACATTCGAAAACGGTAAAACTCAACTGTTTAACTCTGGGGGAGAGGTAAAATGAGCCAATTTCCAAAAAAAGTGGAATATCCCTTTAACCTTTTTTAAAGTGAGTACAGCATTTTTAGAACACAATTTCCTGCACGAGAGGCTGTGAAAAGTTGGAAAAGTAGCTCAGTGGATCAGAAAAACACTGTGTTCATTGATACATCCAACAACAGAACATTTAGATTAGATTTGATCACATAGACATTCTTGTGTTTAGCTGTTCTAGCGAGGAGTGGCTAAAAGGGCAGATTCCTTCACCAGTCGTAAACCGTGTCGGTTAGATTGTCACAATGTAACAAACAACTAATGTTGAGACACTGATTATGATTTATGGGAAATATAACTAAGGGGTGGGATTTTTACCATTTTTACCACAAAAGTGAATTCTGCGCATAATATGTCTCCTTTAATGCATTGATTGCTGTGACTACATTACGAAAGACGTGTTCATTTTTGCAATGCTTTCTTAACTTCACAGTATCAAATTCTCTGAATAAATTTCACCCGATGCTATTAAACGATATCCTGTTATGTTTCTCTTAAGACCCTCCACTTTGGCGAAATGAAAATTATGTACCACGATCTGTATGAGGAGATCTACAAAGAAGGGAAGAGCCTGAATCTGGCGAACCGCATGTTTGGAGAAAGGACACTCAATTTCAAAGATGTGAGTTGGTTGAGAAAACACAGCAAATGGTTAATTTAGTTAAATGACAGTAAAGTAATTCATCATTCAGTGAGATGCCTGGATCTTAATCCTATTATGCCATGTTCCCTCTCTTTCTACTGATGATCTTAGGATTTCCTTGACATGTGTGAGGAGTGGTGTTTCGGCAGCTTGAGGAATGCTGACTTCAAGACAAATCCTGAGGCTGCGAGAGAACAAATCAACAACTGGGTGGAGAAAATGACAAATAGTAATTAAATTAAATTGGTTTTATAACTATTAGACTAAAGTCTAGAATCATAATTTCTCACCCTCGTGATGGATGTTTTTATCTTTCTATTTTAGATCAAATTACCAATTTGTTGGATCAAGGAGATGTGTCTAACAACACGAGTCTTGTACTAATCAGCGCAGTGCACTTCATGAATAAGTGGGTCAAGCCATTCACGAAATGTGTTCCTGCCATCAAGGTAACTTTGTCAAGACAATTCAGCTTTGTCTGCTAAATCCACGCTGTGCAACCAGTGGCGAATCACTGTAAAGCATGATCTCTTGTGCCTTATTGCTTTAGTGCCAGCTCATCTGTCCTCTCTATGTGTAACCCTTACAACAAATGTGCTTATTAATACACTTCTTTTAAACTAAAAATATGCTTTCGGTGTTGATGGAAGTGATCTACTCTGTCTATATTTTGATCATTGTTCTGAATCTGATGCAGACGTAGTCTTTGACAAAAACACCATTTTCTTAGCTTGTGTTGCTTTTTTAAGTTAAACTTTCCCACATCCCCCCCCCCAAAAAAAATAATAATAAAAAAAAAAATATATATATATATATATATAATAAACTAGAAATTCTGTATGTTAAGTTAATTTAAATAAAATGTACACGTATACTTGCAGTATAAAACGACTAATAGTTTACTGAGAGTATACTTCAAATTGTGCTTTCATAAACTAAAAAATGTGCTACAGCTGACTAGTAAACTATCAGTATACCTCATAAGTTTACTTGGAATATAGTTGCAGTACCAACAAAAAACCTAGATGTGTAAACTAGTTGTGTTCTCAAAGTTATTACCATTACACTTAAAGTGTGCTTAAACGCATACTTTTATACACTAAAATGTGAGCCAATTTAGTCCAAAGTATTGAGATTTACCAAGTTTACCATTACATTGACATTATTATGCTACATAGTATATTTAAAATATATAGTTGAACTTTACTGGAATATACTTAATAAAAATAAACTTGAAGTATACACTTATTGTTTGTAAAGGAAATGATACTTCAGCACAGCTAACACATCAGCACCTCTAATGTCCAATCTGTCTGTGTTTTAAATTTCAGGACAAAGGAGAAGGATGGCCAATGATGAGCCAGATGAATAAATTTCCTCTGGGTAACATCCCACACAGACAACATTCACTTCCCTCTATAGCTCAGATTCTGGAGATCCCTTATGCAAATAAACATCTGAGCATGATCATCATACTCCCAAACCAGAGCGATGGGCTACAGCAGGTAAAACAGGCAGTCACGTGCACAGCAACTGAAACTCCCTCACTGCTTTTACTTCAGTTGAACTGCATAATTAAGATAAAGTCTACATGAAAATTTGGATTGTTGTGTAGGTTTGGTGTTACATGGAATGGGAAACAATTAAAGCCTCTTCCTCTTCTTTTTCTCTCCTTCCTCTAAGCTGGTAGACCTGATCACTTATGAGAATCTTCAGGAGTGGACTGAGCCGGACAATATGATTCGTACGGAGGTGGATGTTAAAATACCCCTCTTTAAGCTGCAGGAGAAATATGACATGGAAAAGGTCCTGAAGACTCTGGGCATAACTGAGCTGTTTGGTGATAAGTGTGACTTATCTGGCATGACCTCTGAAAAGGTAAAGGTGTCCAAAGTGGTGCACAAGTCTTCTGTGGAGGTGAACGAGGAAAGCACAGAGGTAGCTGGAGGCACTGATGTGGTTGTCCAGAGTCGTCTTCTCAGAAAGAATGATGCAGAGAGTTTCGTGGCAGACCGCCCCTTCCTTTTCTTCATCCGGCACAACCCCACCAAGAGCATTATCTTCTGGAGCCGCTTCATCTCCCCGTGACCTGAATCTGAACCACAGAGTAGAGCAGACTCTTCAACAGTGTGATCTGGCATATTAAAATACAGTGGTTATATTGCATGTATCTATATTTGCGTGCAATGTCTGCTTTAAACTAAATTTTCTTAAACACAACTTATTGTGTACAGTGTCAGTTAATGGTTGGAAATGAACTAATGTAAATGATGAACAAAATAATTAAGCTCAGCTAAAAAAAGTATGAATTCAATTTATAGACTGAAGAGGGAGAATTAAAGGTAAAGCTTCCTTTTACAGTACAGTACTTACAGGGTACTTACCTAGAAAGTACTGGCTAATATAAGGTGAGTACATGGAACAGGGGTAGGTTTAGGGGTAGGTTCAGGGTTAGTACTAAGTACTAGTTATCTACATGGGTAACTAGACTGTAAAAGGAAGCGTTACCGAATTAAACACGTAGATTTTCACAATGATCGTTATGAAAAATATCATTTACAAGGCAGAAATAAACACTGCTGCTAGCGAAAGTTTGAGAAGGCAGCTGAGCTGAAAGAAAATATCTAACTATTTCAATGCAAGTGAATAAAGTGAGTGGCTTTATTGCATATGTCATTTTCCACACATGGTGATTGGTCCTGTTTTGGTTTGCGATCTCTAACCTATAGTGAAACCTAATCTGGAGCAGGTTATACATGTAGTGTAAATTAAGGCAATGGCTCAGTGGTTCAGGTTGTTCTATACTGTATACAGTAGGTCTGTTGGTGAAGTACAACATAGATTTTTTTTAATAAGGCGCTAGTAGTGACGCCATTTTTATTCTAATTATTATTTTTTAAACAGAATTCAAGTGCAAACAATTATGGCATAAATCAACAATCATACTAACTTACCCCTTTGATACAGCACTTAGAAGAAAGTTGACGCTAGTGTGTAATAGTTTATCGATTTTGGTGTGAACAGGCCTTTTAGGGATAGATCACCCAAAATGTTTAATTCTGTCATCATTTACTCACCCTCATGTTGTTCTAAACCTGTATGACTTTCTTTCATACTATAAAGAAAATATTTTTGAAGAATGTATAGCCTTTATTTATAACCACACGGTTGACGGTAGCCATTGGCTTCTATTGTAGGGGAAAAAATTACTTTGGAAGTCAAAGAACCTACCCGTACTCTGTGCGTGTTATATTGACGCTAAAAGGTGCCATGAGCGTTGGATTTAGACGAAATGTCAAAAGCATCACTATATGACGCCTTGGGATGAGAATGCATTGTGAGGTCAATTAGGTGACCAGTAGGGTGACCACCTGCTAATAAGCCCAAGGGGGGACAAGGGGTATGTTTCTGAGGGACAATGTGGGACACTGCTTGGCGCGCCGGTGCCCCCACCCCACGGGCAGACTCTGATAGTGGTTTACCCATATCTAGAATTGTTACTATTGCCTTACTGTTTGTACATGAATAATTGTTCAAAAAAAAAAGCACATACCTTAGCACATACATTAATAATGCCCTATTCCCTAAACATGTGTAATTGCTGATAGGCTATATGCTGATGCTCATGATAGGCCAACCAATGTGTATTTGTTTTCTAAATAAAGATAAATATTTTGAACATTCAATGATGAATTGACAGCACTTCCACTTACGATTTACTTTAGCTATTTAAATTTTATTTATTTTTTATTACAATTAATTCACTTTAAATCAATAAAAGTATAAAATTATAGGATTAACAGGAATTATAGTTGCTCAACACCACAGGAACAGTTTAAAAAAAGTCGAAAAAAAGTCTAAACTCACAACTCCAGAGGTTCACGGAACGAGAAGCTGCGCTGTCATGACAACAAAGAAAAAGTTGACATCAACCTAGTCAGCAGGTCACGTGGGAGTGGCAACCAGTCTTGATGAAGTTCACTTTCTACAAAATGAACTAGTTAAGTTCAAGTTTGCACAGAAATGTAAGATTTTTCCCATCTTCACCGACCTCGTTATAAAATCCGTTTAAATGATCATATGACGCCTTTGTCGACGGCGGCCGCGGTGCGACACTGGTGGCTTGTGTTGCCAGATTGGGTGTTTTTTCGCTACATATTGAGCCCTGTTTACGGTGAGTTTTAGCAGGGTGTTCGCCTGGAAGGCTCTATAGAAATCTGGCACCCCATTGAACGAAGTTAAACTGAGAGAGCGTGCGTTCAGAGACACCAGAATGAACGAGTTCACACGTTCATCAGGACAGGCAGTTAAACAATACGTTCAGTTCACCCAAAATATGAACAAGTTCATGAACGTGAACGTGTTCAGGCACAACGTTTGGCTGCCTGCGTCTCGAGGATAAAGAGTGACCGACTTTTTTTTGAGCAAGCATTGATTATGCGTGACGCGGTCTCAATTTGCGGGACGCATTAATTGGGCTTCAAACGCTGTGCGCGCACGCGCTACGCGGGACGGGTGGTCACCCTAGTGACCAGGTTTCTGAAATGGAAACTGGGGGCATTTCCTATTTGAGTGGTCAAAATATCACTAAAATATCATTTGTTATTATATGAATTGAAAAACGGGGACAATACCTACATTTTTGAAAGTTTATGTTTTTTTAAAAAAAAAATTGTTATGCGTTCCCTATTTTATTATCAACATTAACACTTACGTTTCAGTTTAATTATGAGGATTTTTGGTCTGGTTTTAGTACAATTCACTGGCACACCCGCATTAAAAAAAAAGAAGAAGAAGAAGAAAGAAATCACACAATGAAAAGTTAATAACCATTGTAAATAGCATTCAAAACAATATTTATAACAAAATGATGGCTTTCAAAAACTAACATAATTGATAAATAACACTAGCCTATTTAACAAATATTTTAAAAAGTATATAATTGTATTTAATATTTTCATTTTCACAAACTGTTGATATTGTAGTAGTTGCAGATGTTTTGTTACGTTTGTGCTTGAAAATTGCTTTATCCTTAATTGGGCTTGTTATTTTGCATTTTAGGCTGATTTTAAACAGAAAGTATGTGTATTCTGCAAATGTATTTGTTGCAAGTATAGTTGGGGAATTGACGTTAGCCTACTGGTTGTGACTGGAACTTTTGGGGAGGGTTAAAATTGTGCAAAACAATCCTTCGCCCGTTTAAGACCCTATTATAAAGCACCTACAAACAATATTTATTCAATTTAACTTGAATAGTTAGTACTTTGTTACCTTGAATGAGATAACAATGTTTATTTTGATATATTTGAAGATGGCGATGTGTTCACCTCCAGGTTTAAGATCATGAAGTAGCGGCGCGTGCGTGACCAAGTAGAGGAAGCGTAGCTCGCAACGCCATCTGTTGGTGAAAACAATCACTACACAATTGCTCCCATAACCGAGAAGCACCAGGTGTAAGTTACTTGCCATAACTAGGGTGACCAACTGTCCTGTTTTCCCCGGACAAGTCCCGTTTTCAAATAACAATTTTCTATCCATACAGAGGAGGCATAACCTACTTTAAATGTATTGAAATTAATAAGGTATCTTTGAGTAAACTTTGAGTATCATTTGAGTTAGGCCCTTCTGTTTGCCGGGCCGAGTGTCCTGGTTTTTGGTAATCAAAATATGGTCACCCTAGCCATAACCAGCCAGTAGTATGGGCTTTTTTGCAATGTATTTGTGGGTTGTTTTGAACCAGAGGTTAAACTTAGACATTTCAGGAGACAGAACACCAAAAACCGGGAAACTGGGACATCTAGTCACCTTCTTTAAAGTATTGTGTGTTCAACAGAAGAAATAAACTCATACAGCTTTGGAACAACATGAGGGCTGAGTAGGTAATGTCAACATTTTTTCATTTTGGGGTGAACTAACGTTACCTGAGGCCTCATCAATTCCGGACGCTCCAAACTAACCTTAGCCATGTCTGCCACCTAGTGGGAACCTAAATCCATTCAGACTGACTCTGTTAGCGTCTACAGTATAATGTCTGAATTAAGTGGATATTCAGGCCATTGAATCATTTCCTCTGAGCCGCAGGGGAGGAAGTGTTGAACGCTCCTCTTTCATCACCCCCACGCGCTGCCCCTGTGGATTAATACACTTTCGTTTAGAGTTACAATGAGCAATGTCATGTGAAATCATTTGACGTTTCATTTGGGAAACACAGTGGGAATGAGGGTTGCAATGCTGGATTCGATTATGGGAAATGAGTGGAAATCCTTAACAATACTTCCTGAATTATTCATACTGTAAGACAAAATGACAGACAGACAGACAGACAGACAGACAGACAGACAGATAGATAGATAGATAGATAGACAGACAGACAGACAGACAGACAGACAGACAGACAGACAGACAGACAGACAGACAGACAGACAGACAGACAGACAGACAGACAGATAGATAGATAGATAGATAGATAGATAGATAGATAGATAGATAGATAGATAGATAGATAGATAGATAGATAGACAGACAGACAGACAAACAAACAGATAGACAGACAGACAAGTTGAAAGACAGACAGACACAGACAGACAGACAGATAGATAGACAGACAGACAAACAAAAAGATAAACAGACAGACAAGTTGAAAGACAGACAGACAGACAGATAGACAGACAGACAAGTTTAAAGACAGACAGACACAGACAGACAGACAGACAGATAGATAGATAGATAGATAGATAGATAGATAGATAGATAGATAGATAGATAGATAGATAGATAGATAGATAGATAGATAGACAGACAGACAAGTTGAAAGACAGACACAGACAGATAGACAGACAGACAAACAAACAGATAGACAGACAGACAAGTTGAAAGACAGACAGACACAGACAGACAGACAGACAGACAGAAAGATAGATAGACAGACAAACAAAAAGATAGACAGACAGACAAATTGAAAGACAGACAGACAGATAGATAGATAGACAGACAAGTTGAAAGACAGACAGACACAGACAGATGATAGATAGACAGACAGACAAACAAAAAGATAGACAGACAGACAAGTTGAAAGACAGACAGACAGATAGATAGACAGACAGACAGACAGACAAACAAACAGATAGACAGACAGACAAGTTGAAAGACAGACAGACACAGACAGACAGACAGATAGATAGATAGATAGACAGACAGACAGACAAACAAACAGATAGACAGACAGACAAGTTGAAAGACAGACACAGACAGACAGACAGACAGACAGATAGATAGATAGATAGATAGACAGACAGACAGACAAACAAACAGATAGACAGACAGACAAGTTGAAAGACAGACACAGACAGACAGACAGACAGACAGACAGACAGACAGATAGATAGATAGATAGATAGATAGATAGACAGACAGACAGACAGACAGACAGACAGACAGACAGACAGACAGACAGACAGACAGACAGACAGACAGACAGACAGACAGATAGATAGATAGATAGATAGATAGATAGATAGATAGATAGATAGATAGATAGATAGATAGATCTTACACTGAATCAGTAAACCGTTGTTTACCAACATGAGTGTGAAGGTGAAGGATTTGGACTTCAAAAGGAAACGCAGGCCTGCAGGTCAGGATGATGCGTTTCCTGTTAGATAAAGCTCTCCATGTGGGCCACACTAATTAGGTGCCTGGAAAAACGTCCCGTACGGTTCAATCATTTGAAAATGGAGAAACGAAGAGATTAAACCTCCCGTGCTCAGTAAAACAGACTTGTGTATCTCTAATGAATCCAAACACATCTTGGGTTCATTACGATCCTTTGTCGTAAACACTCACACAGGGTGACTACAATTGCTTCTGCTCTCATGATAAGATAAATTAAGTCTGTGGGTTGCCATCTTGAATTGCGGTGTTGTGTTTAATAGGGTCTGACTATTGAGCACATTTGTCTCGTTTTCAATTCTTAGGCCAAAGATGTTCGTCACTAAACAAAAACCATCAGGATCCTTCAATGTTTGCAGTTAACATTTCCTGCTGGTTAAATCATCTGCTCATTGGGTCTGTTATTTATTCCACAAGAGCTGTTTTCCAAGCCTAGAGTCAGTTAGGCAAATTGTAATTCCTTTTGCATTAATATTGTGGTAATGCTGGGGGGGAACAGCTGGCACAAATCTAAGGTGGTTAGCTAGTCTCCCAACTGGGTTAACTGGTCTGATTGGGTGGATTCAGAAGTCTCGTCTGATGGTCAGGCTGGGAGACGAGCTTTAAGACCAGCACATTACCAAATGAGTATTTCAGCAAAGATATGACGTCACATTGTGTATGTTTATTTTATAGTGTCTATACAGTATGTATACAATGTTGTGCACAATAAAAAAGGCTAGCTTAGCATGCTAACCTACAGAGGCGTATTGCATTCACTTGAAGAAAAAAAATCTACTCTGTTTTTCTGAATTAATGAGTTAATTTTTCATGAGAAAAAAAATTTTTTCTCTGTTTTTCTGAATTAACGAGTTAATTTTTCATGAGAATTTTTTTTTGCTCTGTTTTTCTGAATTAACGAGTAAATTTTTCATGAGAATTTTTTTTTGCTCTGTTTTTCTGAATTAATGAGTTAATTTTTCATGAGAAAAAAAGTTTTTCTGTTTTTCTGAATTAATGAGTTAATTTTTCATGAGAAAATATTTTTTTCTCTGTTTTTCTGAATTAATGAGTTAATTTTTCGTGAGAAAAAAAGTTTTTGCCCTTTTTTTTTGAATTAACTCGTTAATTCAGAAAAACAGTGCAAAAAAAAAAATCCATGAAAAATTAACTCATTAATTCAGAAAAACAGAGGAAAACTTTTTTTCTCATGAAACATTAACTCGTTAATTCAGAAAAACAGAGCAAAAAAAATTTCTCATGAAAAATTAACTCATTAATTCAGAAAAACAGAGAAAAAATTTTTTTTTCTCATGAAAAATTAACTCATTAATTCAGAAAAACAGAGCAAAATTTTTTTTTTCTCATGAAAAATTAACTCGTTAATTCAGAAAAACAGAGTAGATTTTTTTTTCTTCAAGTGAATGCAATACGCCTCCGTATTGCATTCACCAGTGTGTTTACCACATAACTGAAAACACAAAACTAAGAAATCAGCCATCAGTGTGTTTATCGTTCTCAGTGTAATCTTGCATTATGGATTAACATTTGCATAAGAAATTTATGCTGTGTTCATGTTCGTGAAATTGCTGCAGTTATGATACAACACCCATATTGTACATAGAGCAGCTAAATTAATCATTTCTATGGCAACCACATAATTCAGAAAAAACATAGCAAATAAAGTACACCAGGTAAAATTCTCCAAAACATGAACTGAAACTAAAATTTAGTTTTTCAGGTGATGCTGCTCTGTTAGTTTGGTAGAACTTAAAGCTTTTAAAAAGATGTCCAACTTTTGAGTTAAAGAAGTTTCAACTTACCAGATCAAAAAAGACATGACTTTTAACACTGGGGAATTTGTAATTGTGGTAATTTACAACATGGTGCACATTTGTGGATTATTATAATGGTGACAATGAATTTAAGAATCAGTGTTCACATTTAAAAAGTTCATTGATCAGTTTTGCCCCTGACCCTGAATTAACATTTCAATTATGCTCAAAATTAAAAACAGATAATGGAAAAAATCTAAAAGCAAAAGCATCCCTTATTCACTCATAATTAATGAATCACTTATTTTGAATTAAGTTGGCAGTAATGAAATGTCATTTAAAGAAATTTCGGTTTTTAAAATCATTCATTGTTGCACTAAATAAAGAATAAAAAAACACATTTACAGAACCGTCTGCAATAATTTACACAAACTTTGCTTGTAGTAGAGTGTTACTGATTATAATGGTTGCGATGTACTGATTAGTTGTAGATGGACAGGAGGATGATGAGCGCTGTGGTCAAGCTTAGAGCCAGAAGTGGATGTTGGCTGATAGAGGGCGTCCCATCAGTCACCCACTCTTGAGCCCCACACTGGGAACAATCCGACCCACACAGAGAACACACAGACATGTGCTGTCTAATCTCAGACGTGTAGGACCGCACTGTCCTCCGTTCTGCAGAGGAGAAGAGAACGAAACACATACTGGAACAGAACATCATTTAAATTGAAGGACCATGAATAAGCAATTATTTAAAGAGTCTTACGCGGCTCATAGTAGTCATAGATCATCGTCACAGCATCTTGGACATCGGCCACCTTAAAATCCATTATGGTGGACATTTCAATGCACTTTTCGAATATGGTCACCTATGATGAGAGGAAAGATGATTAAATTGAAGATAAAGCCACGAACCAGCCGATGCATGATGCACACAACCAAGTAAACCATCATAAGAACAAAAACGCACCACACATTTTTTTTTTTTTTAATTTAACATTCTTAAATCAATATACATTTACCTGAGAAGCAAAATGACAGGAGATATTAAGTCTTGTTTACTGAAAAATGTATCAAAATGTATCTTGTTTTTGCTTAAAGCAAGAATGCGGTCAGAAAAATAAACTTAAATTCATTGGGAAAATAAGATTATGCAGTTAAACATTGTATAAATGAGTAAAGGCTGGCCCACAATACAAGATTTTTGGGCCCAATTCTCCCCTTCAAATTAAAGTCCTGATAATTTCGATGGTTTTACATATTATTTTCTCAGATTTTCTGGTGTGAGGTGTGTTAAGAGTGACTGAATCTGGATGGACTGATCTCAAATCGTAAATATCCAATATCCAAAATTAAAATGGTAATTTAATATTTATTTAGTATCAGAAATCCTCTTGTGATGGGAGAACCCCGGAAAAAATGCGCACGACCTCTGTATATTTTTCGCTCTGTAGATTTTCAGTATTATATCCAGTCAGAAGGCGAGTTGTCATGAGCATGCACACCTATGGTTCCAGTTTCGCTTGCCGCCAGAGGGGGCGTAGTTCTGCAAAAACTCAGAGACTTGCGCAATGCACCTTTAAGAAATTTATATTTGCTAACTCACCGTGTTTAAGTAAAGTATAACTCGTCCTGAAGGCGTCTCTATTCTTCTGACTGTATCATCTATCTGGACACCATCTGGGGCCAAACTGAAGCCTGTGAGTAAACCCACGTCCAGTATGGCCATACCCGTCTGACTCAGGCCCAGGTCTTCCCTCAGGCTTAAAGAAATAGACAAAATTATGCTTTCAGACAGATTTCTTCACAAGTTTGATTGAATATTTCCATAAATATCTATGGCAGGCCCAAAAAAAGTATTTGGATATAGATATGGTTTGCATTAGATATAGAATATATAATGCAATATTGCTAATTGTCTAATAAACCTGGCATTGATGAATTTCTTTTGTTTTCCCCTAATATTATACTTTTATTATCTTATTGGTAAAAATGCTGTTTATTTGTGTTTAAATTGAGCTGCATGTTTTTTTCTTTTCTTCCTAATTTATTGTATTTTATTTTTATCATAATTTGTAGTTTTCATTATTTCTTATTTTTTTATTCTAAACTGTTTTAATTATTCTGATTTCTTTTGATTATTTTAATTTCTTCTATGTAAAGCACTTTGAATTGCCATTGTGTATGAAATGTGCTATATAAATAAACTTGCCTTGCCTTGCCTAATAACATTAGTTCAAAAATGTATATTTATTTCAATGTTTATTAATGTGCAATGTCCCTTTTAAATAAATTTTTAAAAAATTATAAAAATAAATGCCATATCAGTTCAGTTTATTGTCTTCTAAGGGAATGTTTTGATATTTTATCATTTTAACACATAAAATATGTTTTGATATTTTGTTATGTAATGCAACTGCACTTTTTAATTGAAGTTCAAATGCAAATACTTGTTTGGGGCCGCTCTATATTGTTTTGTCAGGCTGGGCAATTCACTGAATTTTAATTTTATGATTTATGATTCTTGTAACAATTTTTGTTACATATTTTATTTATTTTTTGTTTGATTTTTCAGCAGAGTATTTGAGTAATCCCTATTGTTTTGTTGACTTTTTAAATCAATTTTTTTTTTCTGGTGCTGATGAAATCTTGGCAAAAAGCGAGCCCTGCGTGTGTGTTCAGTCCAACCGCTCACCTGTAACATATGTGAAGGTTTACACTAAACTCCCCATTGTCCATTACGTCTATATCCAAATGAAAGGCCTCATCTGTGTGTGCATCACGCCGTCTGAGAGACCTTCTCAGGTTCATCACGTTGTAGAACACAGTGAGCTGAAACATTAAGAAAAAATGAATGGTTAATTTTTTTGGTAGTTGTTTTCCATTTTATCACTTTGTAAAGTAACAGCACATCCTCTCCCCAATCATTCACATCTGAAGCACAAACGAACAAACATCAGGTCAATTCTTCAGCAGAACAGAGTTCTGGACACTGTTTTACAGCTTCTCAAAGCAGCTCAAGATGTTGGTGTCTCAGGGTCAGCACCTGGACCCCTTTACATGCTCCATGGCCAGCAATCAAAGGTATAATTACGTCTCTTTTTATCTTTATTGGGATTTCAGTTATTATGCACAGCTGCTGAACCTTTGGCAGGTGATAGCTTGTCAGGACGGTCAACAAGCAACTTGTTTTACCTTTTTCTGTTTTGAAGCTATATTTGTACCAGACCAAATGTAGTGTGCGAACAGAAGTTTCCATATTAAAAGGCCTGCTGTATATACAGTAATTGAGGCCTGTTTCGCACACACTGCATCTGCTGTGCATGACGCCTGTTTTCATTAGATGTTAACTACGAGTTTAGACATACCTGAAACAGAGCAATGCCTTTACCCGCTGCCACCACTTCAATGTCAATCCCGTCACTTGCATCAATCTGTAGATGCAACACAAACATTAGCATGCTTCGCTTAGCAGAGCAAACAGTTTGCTAGTTGTTTGCAATGATAACTTTGAAATATTTGTGAGTTATACAAACTACAGTTGGCGTCGTAAGACTTTTTAAAGTCTCTTTTACTCTCCATGCATTTGATCAGAAATACAGCAAAACAGTCATATTGTGAAATATTATACAATTGGAAAATTATTATGTTAAATTATTATGAAAAAATTTTGAAATGTAATTTATTCCTGTGATCTGATTTTCCGAAATCTATCTTTTGGGTCCAGTTGTTCAAAGGTAAGCTGATCGCATTTTGGTTATCGGATTGGATCAAATCTTGAAAATGGGTTGTTCAAAAGGGAAAGAAGGAATCTGAAATCAGATTAGATCAGGGAATCCAATCCTAGTTTTAATCTGGATCAAACCTTCAGTTTGTGTTGTTCAAAACTTGTCAGTGGGATTTGGATAATTTTGATCCAAAAAAAACGGGATCTGATCCCAATAGGGTGTAGGATTTCACGGTGAATTTCAGGAAGAAAATGTAGTAAAACTTTAAAATTGGTCAAATAATACATTTGTATCATTTAGTGTATATACTTTTATTTATATTTTGCATTTGACTTGTGTAACCGCTGTAACAGTGATAAAGTAGACATAGGCTAACAATTAAGCTATTCAGGGGTGCGTTTCGTTTCGCAATTTCCATTGAACTCTATAGTAAAGTAAAAATAAAATAAAAAATATCTTGTCCCCATTTGTGTTTTGTCTCAAAATAAGAAACACTTACAGTGACCCCATGTTGGCTCTTCTACCTGTTCTTTACATAGCCGGTAGCCCACATTGTGATATTGTCCCATTTAGAGCACTGGTAATCCGGATTTGGTAATCTTGAAAACTGCGTATCTGGATCAGGGTGATCCAGTCCAATGTTGCTTTGAAAAACCGGCATAAAAGTAAGACGGATTACCTGATCCTGGATAGGAAAAAATGGGATTTTCCAAATCTGGATCATTTTGATCCAGATTAAATGTTTTGAACAACTGGCCCTTGTGCATGGAACAGCATCATTACTCCAGTCTTCAGTGTCACATGATCCTTCAGAAATCACTCTAATATGCTGATTTACTGCTCAAGAAACATTTCTGATAATTATCAATCTTTTTTCAAGACTCTTTGATGAAAAGAAAGTTCAATAGAACAGCATTTATTTGAAACTTTTGACACTTTTTTTTTG
Organism: Pimephales promelas; assembly: GCF_016745375.1. The sequence goes on along the minus strand of NW_024121191.1, from coordinate 548,153 downwards.
TTGTTGAATTTTTGACTTTTGAATTTAATGCATCCTTGCTGAATAAAAGTATTTATTTCTTTTTTTAAAATCTGTTGACTGGTAGTTGGTGTCTAGATCTGTGTATTATACATACGGGAAGGTCTTGGCTCTGTTGCAGGAGGTAATTGGATCTGTCTATGTTGAACATGGGAGCTCCGTTCACGGTGATGGTGAGATCCACGAACTCGCCGCTGTTGATGGTGGCGTAGAGTGACAGTGCGTGCAACGCCATCACCGTATCCTGACAATCAAGAAAAACACAGAGCAGAAATATTACAATACAACTTCAAAAACGGCATTCAACAAGGGAAACATGGGATAAGCATGTATTAAAACAGTAAATAGATTCCGTTTTGATGTCATATGTGTTCATCTCTCAGGCCCTGTTTACACCTGGTATTAAGATGTGTTTTGGTCAATCGGATCACAAATGTAGACGAGGGAGACATTACTATTTACACCAAGCGTTGTAATCCGTCTCTTTTGTCCACTTTCATCCACTTCTGTCCTGATTTCTTCGAGTCTATCGGCGGGTGAATGTATGGGCTTTTTCAGATATTTCCATTTAATAGATGAAATAAACATCTACATATTAATTTACATATGAACACAAAACACAGGGAGAGCAGCAGCTTTAGATTCTGACAGCCGAATGCTGTGAGAGTGTGTTAGACATCAGGAATGGAGAGAGAACATTGTGTTTAAAACGTTTTTCATCTTCAAAACCAAACTTTAAAGTTTAAATCCCTTCTAGCTAGAGAGCTTCCCATAATATTTACTCATCAGGGCCCGTTTTTTCAAAAGGTTTAATCCGGATAAAATTGATCCAGATTTAGTAATCCTTTTTTTTTTTTTTTTTTTGCGATCGGTGATCACGTAATCCAGCTTACTTTTGAGCCAGTTTTTTAAAGCAACATCGGATTGGATCAATCTGATCCGGATAGGCACTTTTCAGGATCACCAAATCTAGATAACCAGTGCTCAAACAGGATAGGAAATCACAATGTGGAACTATAGATATGTAAAGAGCAACAAGTAGACAAAACAAGTAACAAACACTGTACATTGAGGATATTTATAACACGTTTCAAATATATATCACTAATAAATATTCTAAAAACAAAAATATTTTCGATTGTGATTTTTTTATGAGGCCAAACTCTTTCTACTTTGCTACTAAAAGGCTGAATACATTAAAGCCACTGTAGCCTGACGGATGAACAAATAAAATTAAAACTTTATGAATAAATAGGATATCTTGTAAGACACTGTATGATCCAAATATAACGTTATTTGATACATTTTTAAAGTTTTCATTACATTTTGGGCATGAAATCTACACTGAATCCACCCTTCTGGGATCTGTGATGGGATCAGTTTAATCAAAGTGATCCAAATCCTACAAAAAAGTTCTAAAAAACACAAACTAAAGGTTTGATCCGGATTACGTGATCTAATCCGTTTTTTCTTTTGAAAAACCCATTTTCAAGATTTGATCCAATCCGTTATCCAAAATCCTTGTGGATTACTTTTGAAAAACTGGGCCCAGGTCAGTAGACGGTCTTTTGTGGCTGTTTGAACACATTCGACCACACGAGCGTTTACATTACGAAAGCAATCGGGTCAAAAACTACCTTTGGAAGTGGACAAACTCAAACCGTTTTAGACCCTGTTTACCTCTGGATTTGGCATCGACCACTTGTGATCCGATCAACCACAACGCATCTTAATACCAGGTATAAACATGTCCTCGGGTGTCTCTGTGTCACAGAAACCTAGCTTTCAATCTCCTGCCGCCTGGTAAATTACACCGCACATGTGCAGAGCAGAGCACAAAAACAGCCACACATCCTTTAATGTTTAAATGCTCAAACAAACACCACCAGGACACTCTTAGCAAGCGCAGTCAGATGTTCTCCTGTTGGGTTCAAGTTGTTGTGTCAAAGCAATGGGCTTCAGCATGATTGCAGCGCTTTATCAAAGCCTAGTCCCGGAAACTGCTTGTCCACATTGAGGTTAGTGTTCCTGACAGAACGCAGGCCCCTCGCTGCCAGACATCCGGCTTAATATCATGAGGCTCTTTTTAAAATGAAATTTAATTTTCATCTCTCACCTCTATGGACTCTCACACATCTTGATTTCTAATTGAAACATTCGCTTGCTAATAAGTTCATGTCCCTTAATTTAATGGGTTTGTTAGATCAAAGATGTGAGTGATCATAAACACCAGGACATTATTAAATAGCTCAATAGATGTTTGCTTTCTTAAAGGAATATTTCCAGGTTTATTTGTGGCGTGATTTCCACTTGTCCTTCCTTTTCTTAAAAAAAAAAAAACTGATGCTCTTATAACGGTGAATAAGTGAATCCACAAACATTCAAATACTCACGGTTTCAATAGTTAAGCATAAAAAATGCTCACAAATCTCTTTTGTTTAAAGTTCAAATAAGAGTTTTCGGAGGAAAACTAATGTAAGTGCTTTTATAAAATTATAAGCAACACATTGCCCACTTTCACTTCCGTTGTAACGGTGTTTCTAAAATATCGACATTCATTTCAGGAGCTTAAAAGCCTGAAATTGCGTTCTGTCCCATAACAGTTTCTATTGTCTTTCATGTGTTTTTAACGTCTGTTTGCCACACCTGAGTGGATCCGTATCCCCCGAGATGGTTTCTTTGCTGACTGAGCCACTTCACCAGAATGAATCCTTGATCTATCAGTTTCAGCCGGTACATGGAGAGCAGTACGTAAGCAGATATCTCAATGTCGGCTGAACGCGGCTGCCAGGAACTGTACGAGATGTCGCCTGGAGATCTCCAAGTTGGCACTCCATCTGAAAGACCCAGAATGCAGCGTCACCATCTAACTATTATAAACACATTAGCATTTAACATATTTTACTGTGCCAGGTACAACACTCATCCATAACAGTACAGCTGGTCGCCACACTGAGTGGAATTAAAGGAAACTTATCGGTTATTTTCTTATGGGTTATGTGTGTTTCACATCTGTGGCATGCTGTGTCGATTACCACAGCCCTTCAGAGAGTATATGTAGGGTGTATTTACCGACAACTATTGCTCTGTTCAACAGCTGGGTGAGGGCAGATGGAGCGCGGGTGCTGTTGGCCAGAGACAGAGCATAGGTGACTAAAGACAGGCTGTAGTTACTGGAGATTCCCTGAGACAGTCGAGACTTCAGGAAACTCAAGGCAGAAGACACACTGCCTTCAAATGTACTCTAACCAGGAGACACAAAACAGTCTTCAATCAATCAATCAATCAATTAAATCAATGTCTATCTATATGTCTATATGTCTGTGATAATCTATCTATCCATCTATCTATATGTATGTATGCCTAGATGATCACAGATAGATGGATATCTATCTGTCTGTCTGTCTATCTATCTATCTATCTATCTATCTATCTATCTATCTATCTATCTATCTATCTATCTATCTATCTATCTATCTACCTGTCTATCTATCTATCTATCTATCTATCTATCTGTCTGTCTGTCTGTCTGTCTGTTTATCTATCTACCTGTCTATCTATCTATCTATCAATCTATCTATCTATCTATCTATCTATCTATCTATCTATCTGTCTGTCTGTCTATCCGTCTATCTACCTGTCTATCTATGTATCTATTTATCTGTCTGTCTGTCTGTCTGTCTATCTATCTATCTATCTATCTATCTATCTATCTATCTATCTATCTATCTATCTATCTATCTATCTATCTATCTATCTATCTGTCTATCTATCTACCTGTCTGTCTATCTACCTTTCTGTCTATCTATCTGTCTATCTATCTATCTATCTATCTATCTATCTATCTATCTATCTATCTATCTATCTATCTATCTATCTATCTATCTATCTATCTATCTATCTATCTATCTATCTGTCCATCTATCGATCGATCTATCTATCTATCTATCTATCTATCTATCTATCTATCTATCTATCTATCTATCTATCTATCTATCTATCTATCTATCTATCTATCTATCTATCTATCTATCTATCGATCTATCTATCGATCTATCTATCTATCTATCTATCTATCTATCTGTCTATCTACCTGTCTATCTATCTATCTATCTATCTATCTATCTATCTATCTGTCTGTCTGTCTGTCTGTCTATCTATATGTCTAATGTTTATCTATCTGTCTGTCTTTGATAATCCATCCGTCCGTCCGTCCGTCTGTCTGAACTCACCTTGTATTCAGCGTCCTCCAGAAGTGCTATGAGGACGTACGCTGTGAGAGACACAGGTCCATCTAGACCGCCCTGGAGCTCTGTGTGAATGACCTGACCCGGCTCTCTGAACGACCCGTCAGGGTCCTGATGGACAGACAGCCAATATGCTGTCCTCTGCATCACCACCGGGTCAATGGAGATGAAGGCCTGAGCTTGGAGGAAACACCTGAGCACGAACGCTGACAGCCTGAATATCACAAAGCAAACCACCAATCACTCATACACTTGAGATTTGTGTTCGATTTCATTTTCACCCATCGGTTCTGAAGTCAGTACTGAACTGAAAAGACTACGGGCCTATTTTAACAATGAGCACGGCGCAAGTGCACTTAGGGTGTCTCCGAATCTACTGTACTTTTGCTAGTTTAACAACGAGAAAAATGGTTTAGTGCACCCGGCGCATGGTCTAAAAGGGTTGAACCTATTGTCTTAATGAATAATTGGTGTCTTTTGGGCGTAACATGCAATACACCAATCAGAATCTCATCTCCCATTCCCTTTAAAAGCCAGTTGCACTTGCGCCACGGCGGATTCACTATTTACATGGCGCAAATTGCAAGTGGAAAGACTGGAGGTGTGAGCAGACCATCTACGGGACTAGCCGGATTCCACCATATCTTTATGAACACAATATTAATTCCCTGTGTGTGTAATAGGCAGAGTGTACGTGCGTTATGGACCTGCCTATAGGCGCACATTACTAATGGACCATTTAAATAACAAAAAAAATATTGCGCAGTCTATTTCAGTTGCCTCAAAATAGCAACGCGCCAACAATGCGCCTGAACACACCTCGTTTTCAGACCAGCAGTCCATGGCGAACAGATGCTTTTGCTATTTAAACAACATGGCGCAGGACGTGAAAATGATAACTGTGTCGGGCTGAAACTAGCAAAAAAAAAAAAAACACTTGCTTTGCGCCGGGTGTGTGATAGGGCCCTATGTTTTTTTGGGGTAGAGTTTAAGCCGTGCTGTATTTATTTCTGTATACCATGTGCTGCCAGAATAATCACTTTCTCCAAAAGCACTGAAGGAGCCATCAAGCCTTTGGTAGGAAAGCTGACGTTCATACGCTGTAATCAAACAGAACAGACTTGTTAACTCAAGGACTTCTGCTGTGCTTCTCAGGACTTTAAGATTTCGCAATACTCGCCTTCCAACATGTAGCTCATAGCCTTGATCCTGGTCTGTTCCTCGGCTTGCTTGGTACTTCTCAGATACTCCAGAACATAAATATTTGGAGCAAAATGGATCATGTTCTGCTCACCACAACCATAAGGCATCTCAATGAGAGTGTCCAGATTTCCAATGGATGGGCCCAGGATGTCACCTTCAACATAGACACATATAGAAGAGCGTCAGATAAGATGTTTGCACTCTTACAATAGAAACACAGAGTGAAGACACATACCCACAGCAGATACTGTGGCCCTCTGGCTGCCAGAAACCACATCTGCAGGAAAACTAAAGGCCATCGTCCTAGACACTGTATTCTTGTTCAGGGGGAACTCAAGAAACAATGTTTGAGTTGACGACTGCTCCAGTCCCTCTGGCTAGAGAGAAATCATTCAACACAAAGAGTTTAGAAGGATTTTCCACTTTCCCAGCTGCTACACACACTATGATAGCATTTGTTGTTCATTAAATATACAAAAAAAACTTTAATAATGCAAAAATTAATAGTTGTACTGTCTTTAATTTAATATGAATGCTTTACAGATTATGCTTTGCTGTAATAAATATAGAATCCTCAAAAATAATGACAAAAACAGCTAAAAATGTCCAGATGCATTACAGTCAACCATATGAGAAGAAAGTTTGCTTAATTGTAATAAAAAAAATAAAAATTAAAAAATAAATAAATAAATAAAGTAAATAATTTAAAAAATATATATATATTTTTTTTTAAATAAAAATCAAAAATGTATTGTTGCACCATCTTAAATTTATTTAAATAAAAACTTAAATACATTACAAATATTGCTTTGCTCTAAGAAATATAAAATCATCAAATGTATTTCAACAATGTCCAGATGTACTGTAGTCATGAACCTATGAGGCAAAAATTGTCTAAATAAATAATGGTCCTAAAAACAAACATATTTTTCTTTAAAAAAGGACCTTTTATATATCAAGTTGGCATGAATCACCTTGACGAGAACAGTCTTGTAGACCCAGTCTGAGGAGTAGATGGACGTGGCTTTAACAGAGATGGGAATCTCTCCCGGGACTGTGGCTCTGATGGGGAACAGGAGCGTCGTAACGTTCTGACTCAACACTAAGACTTTCCTCACATTGTTCATAGAAAATTCTCTATTGTCTGGTGACACAAATTCAAACGCCAAACTCTCTGCAACAACAACCATCACCTGTGAAGGGCAAAGACATGAAGAGAGCTGTTTTCAGCAGGCTATAATTCACTCACAACAAAACAAGCCTCCAGTAACCTGTGTTAAAGTCAATATGAAACAGCATTCGCAAGCTATATTACTTTCATTTTTCAATAATACTGAGAAAATAATTTACACGTGCACAGTCCCAGCTAAAAAAATATATATATTTCAAGAACATTTTTACTAACGTTCCCATTAAGTTGTCAAAACATTATTCAGGGTTCCCAAACCTTGGTTAACTTTGAATTTAAGTAGCCTCAATGTGGGGACACACGTGTTGTGTTCAACAGCAAACATTGAGGGTCCATCGTAGTAGTTTCGTACGAGCGTGAACGCCATCGCAAAGTACAACACAAAGCACCTCACACGGGAAACACTTAACGTAACGCATAAATGCATGTAACTAACGTAAATCAAGCTAGCTAGTGTGCATAGGGGTGGGGGAAAAAATAGATTCTTAGATGCATCGCGATGCTGACGTGGGCGATTCTGAATCGATTCACAAGTGTCAAAAAAATCGATTTCGATTGGAAAATAATATGGATTTTTCCAGAAAACTTCTTGCACCAAATAAAAATCAAGCACTTTCAAGGACCTGTATCTATGTGTGTTTACTTCCCAAAACTTTCCAGGGCCTTGTATTTCTCTTTTCAGATTCACATCCAACTTTCAAGGATTTCAAGGACCCGTGGGAACCCTCCCTGAACATTCAAAACGTCCAATTTTTTTTTAAACTTAAATGAATGTTCTAATTTTAGAATTTCTCTGAATATTTTAAAACAAGTAGTTACATTCAAATAATGTTAGAAGAATGTTAAACTAAAACCGTTTCAGAAGAAATAATGTTCCATTGATGAGTTATAAAATAAAAATCTTGCGCTAAAGTTTTGAAACTGTTACTAAAGACCAGATAACTATTAACAAACATTAATTAATGTTATAGGAAGAATGTTTATTCATAACTTTAGGAGAACATTCCCTGTTAGCTGGGTTACTGGCTGTTTTACAAAACACAAATCTCACCTCCAAATCCTCATCCATATAGTTAAATAAATTGACTTCCAGCAGTAGCAGTTCCCCACGGATCAGGAACGCCGGGAGATTCAGTGACAGGAAGAAATCTTTGAACACGGTGAGCTGGTGAAATAATCACTTTTTTAATAATCAGTTATACATCCTAATATTCAGCGATAGGTTAAGTGTACATGATGCCTCACCTCTGCAGGAGCGCTGATGCCCAAACCCAGATTCTCTGACATCACGATGGCAAAGGCCACCCAAGAGGTCAAGCTGTCCGGCACGGTCACCGGGAAGGAAGCCGAAGCAGAATTACTGCAACAGAACATAAAAAAACCCAGACATAAATCAGTCAGTTGCTTGCATTAAATGGATGTGGGAACTTTGGAGAATATGATGAGAAACATTTTTATTCCGATTTTGATATTAATGTATCTGGGCAAATATGAGCACAGAAACTACTGCGATCTTTTTTTAGGGGAAAATATTTGCTCTCCATTTCGTCTCAATGCTGTCGACTCTAGAATAAACGATTACGATATTAAAGAGATATCTCAGAGATTTGTGATTGTATAGAGTAAAAAAATCCAAGTTATTGTTCAGAAGTTGCTTGATCATAGCTCAGAAAGTATTTTTAATACAGTTAGGTGCTATCCTAGTGAAAATCACAGACATAGTTCTCCTCGTACCTCATATTAGCATCCAGCCAGATCCAGGTTTCAGGAAAGTCTTTTCGCTGTCTAGGCTCTTGATAACCCACGCCAGCCATCTGATCAACATACTGTCCCTCACCTGCTGTGGAACCCATGAGCATTAGTGAGAAAACCATTGAACAAGAAGAGGCAAACGTCAATTTTGGTCAATTTTGAGCAGACTAGTGGAAAGAAACCATCCAAACTACCCATTTGAGTGGTGTGCTTCAAGGATCGGTCCTTGGTCCACTACTATTTCTAATTTATATCCTCTTGGCCAGATCATTAACCCTTGTGCATCAATTAAAAAAAGTTACACATAGGTAAAAAGAGGACAAAAATGTCCATTTCAAAAAACTGTCATAAAAATATGACGCTTTGGAGCACAGACTTAAGTTTGGTATCATTTTAAAGAAGACCCTTTGCAGATTATTGCTGAAGTAAAAGTAATAATAATAAGTAAATCCAAAATCCAAAAAGTTATATAGGTATAAGTTTATGAAAATTATTTATAATTAATTTATAAATATATATTTTATAAATCAGGTTGAACTCAAAACTACAATAAAATCAAAGCCATAAATCTAAATAGGTTGTGTTCCAAATTTGAGGATGATATCTCAAAAAATGAGCTTTCGGTAACAGTTTGTTTGGGCGTAGTAACATATTTTCCCCTTATTGGGTGCCAGCAAAACCCCACTGGAGCTCACAGTGATTGGATTTGAATTTGCAGTTTTTCTCTCTCAGTATTACAAACACACACACATATTTTTTTTTATAACACACATACTAACCACACTCTGACATTCATACCAACACACCCACACAAATATTGTTGCATAATTTATCCAAACCAGAAAACAGGAATAAAGCGATATTTGTTTTATAGGCCAAACTTTAAAAAAAGGGCACCATCTGATAAAAAATAGTAAAAAATAAAATTTTGAAGCCTTGCCATCAGAATGAAAGCCTCTTAACAAAGATTGCATAATTTTATAGTTAACTGAACCGGGGATTAAAAATGGCAGTTTTAATGGGTTTCAATGGGGACATTTTTGTCCAAAAGGTGCTGAGAGGGAATATGTTTTATACCTAATGCAAAAAATATTTTTTAAAGAAAATGACGGTGAAATAGTAAAATTCCAATAAAAATACACACCTGTGCCAAGTTTTTTGCAGTTAGCTTTAACACAGGCAAAGTGATCAAAAAAACAAAACTGAAAAGAACAAAAATGTCCATAAGGATGCACAAGGGTTAAACATCATATGGACCTTATTTTCATACACAAAATTATTTTCCAAACCAACCCAATTCAGTCTTTCCAAACTGTGAGAACCGTGATTATAAATTATGTTTTGAACCAGATCTGCCAGCTTGCTAAATCTTGTTTTCTGCACCTTCGCAATATTGTTCGCATAAGTCCTTCACTTTACCATAAAGATGCTGAAACTATTATCCAAGCTTTTATAACCTCTAGACTGGGCTATTGTAACTCCTTGTTTAGTGGCCTACCAGCTAAACTCCTTAATCACCTGCAACTGGTGCAATAGTCTGCTGCTCAATAGCAAGAGTGAGCTGGAATATTAATGTAGAGAGCAAAATTTGGTCTTTACTTAAAGAGTAACTAAACACTAAACCAACTTTTTTTAGTTAATGATCTGTAAGAATGGATCTTTATTAATACCAGTCATTGATTCGAGTAACTTTTTTGGCATTTGTTTATAAAGTGTTCTATTTCTACAATATATGGAGTAAAAACGTCTTAGTGCTGCCCTCTTCAGGTTGAACGGTGGCTACTGCAGTTGAATTTTCCTATTGGATGTTTGCGGTGGTACGTGACACAGCGGTTGTTGGTGACGTAGGCAAGTTCCATACAAAGAGATGCGTCCCTCCGCTGGGCTCTGCCCACTTTTTCAGCATTTTTCAAATATTGCCAGTGGGTGGAGTCAGGCTCTGACCAGGGGTTTAGTTACCCTTTAAAGAGTAACTAAATACTTGACCAACTTTTTTTAGTTAATGATCTTTAAGAATGGATCTTTATTAATACCAGTCATTGATTCGAGTAACTTTTTTGACATTTGTTTATAAAGTGATCTATTTCTACAATAAATGGTGTAAAAACCATAGACTGTAAAAAAAGATGGACGACGCCCCTTCGCTCTTTTCCATCAGAGAGAACTGAAGCCGCCAGTGTCGCAATATGACGCTGACATCTTGAAACTTGAGTCTGCGCAGTTGCGTGTTTCGGGACCAGTCATGCGCAGGAAGTAAAGCCGCGAAATCAAGGCCTCATTCTCGCTGAATCAAACGCAAGCACACGCCCCGCACTTTCATTAAGTGTCCTCAATCTGCTTCGTTCTTCTCCAATAATGTCTGCTGATTGCTGAACCTCGTTAAAATAAGGTAAATACAACTACTAACCACATAATCAACATTATTAAAAAAAGTCCGCTGGTGCTTCAGTGACTATCTCGCACAGAGAACCTGCCAATCATGATGTCATAGCACCGTTTTTATCATCACATAACTAACTAAAAACAAACTTATTTTAAAAACGAACACTTGAAATTGCATCAACGTGATAGAAACTACAGTAAATGACAGAAACTATCTTTGGAAAAAGGATATGTGAAGTGTAATTTAATTGTTTAGTTGGTCTCGCGTCCCATTGAATAACATGGGGAGGCGGGGGTCATGAGCTATATTAGGACCGGTCACAGGGGGGCGATCGAGACTTTATGGGGAGGCGGGGGTTATGAGCTATACTAGGACCGGTCACAGGGGGGCGATCGAGACGTTTTGGCTTCACTTTTGAGGGCTTGTGCGGCACGCTTGTTAAAAACGTCTTAGTGCTGCCCTCTTCAGGTTGAACGGTGGCTACTGCAGTTGAATTTTCCTATTGGATGTTCCGCACTTCGTGACGTACGCAGGTTTCGTCCCCTCTATCTCCGCTGGGGTGTGCCCACTTTTTCAGCATTTTCAAATATTGCCAGTGGGTGGAGTCAGGCTCTGACCAGGGGTTTAGTTACTCTTTAAGAAATGTTTAAGTGCATATTATGCCTTAAGAAAATGTGAGTAGTGCAAATCTTGTCGATGTGACTGTGTTTTAGGTGGTTGCCAGGGCGTTACTATGTGGTTGCTAGGGTGTGTTCCTAAGGGGTTGCTTGAGGAGGTTTAGCCTTAAGACTTACGAAACGCAGGGAACATTTGACTCCTCTGCTGATTCAGCATGGCATCTGTCAGAACCGTGACACCGCACATCTGTAGAAGGAAACGGTGTCCATTAACCATGTGTGGAAAAGTGATACATTTCGGTTCCTGAGATAACAATCAAACATCATATGACATTCATGTGTCTGATCTACCATGAATATGGAATACGGATCTCCCATTTTCATGCTGCTGTAATCTGCATGGGTCATCTCTGTGTTATATGACATAAATTCTTCAAGCACCTGCAAAACACACACACACAAGATCATTTTTCTGATCTTAGATCAGGATAAGCTGCTCTGGAGTCAGTGTTTGCTGATCATTGTTATAAATCACATCCAGAACAACAAATTGAACTACACAATGGCGTCTGCATTATCAAACCCGTTCACCTAGTTCTAGTTTTAGTTTCTTCCTTTTGTCAACAAGTGAAATTCGGGCGTGGTGTTGGCATTTGGTTACATAGGATGACCGGCTTTACTTATCATGAAATCTTTTTTGTGGGAACAAACAATCGTGTGAAATCCCAAAGCTAATTTCCCACACTTTAAACCTCAATACACTGAACGAGACAAGACATCAGGTGAGAGAGTTCTCCATACAATGGACAAACAATGCATCTCCATATTGCCCCAGTGTTGATGTCTCAGATTATTCTGTGAGCGTAAATGATCTATAATCTCTAGTAGACCATATCACCTTCGTCTCTGTAATGCCATTGTCTGTGTCGGAGTCCATTGTTGCTTTGTCCACCACCAGAATTCCCACCAGAGACCCGGGCTCGGACACCGAAACGGAGAGAGATACAGATTCTGCCGGCCCGGCGCGATCCTGACTCCAGCTCAGGGATACCTGTCATTTAGATCAAGTCAAATTCATGATTATAAAGACATTGCAACCCATTTTACTTCTGTACTGCGACACGTTTCAGAGAAGAAAAGGATATTCAACAAGAATAATTCAATATTCAAATAACTGAATTAATAACTTTAATTATTTTCATTTAATTGCAACGAGTCCAAAAATATTACATTCAGTTTGCACTTAATTATATGAAATATTATTTCTGTAATTAAAAGCATGCAAAAGTAGACTGGACTTAGTCCAATTATTTCACAAATTTAATTGTTAAATGTTTCATCAAAATATCAGAAAATAATATATAATGTAATAAATATATTAAATAATATGAAAAATAGTATATTTGCATGTGCACATTCTGCCCACTTGCATTAAATGGGTTACATGTAATTCAATAAATTTATCAAATATAATTTGAGAAAAATAAATTTGACTGAAATTTCTGTAATACATTCTTTCTGTTTAACCCCATCATGACATTTTGTCCTTCATATAATAATTGTTTGATCTTTCTGACATCATAATAATGTACTGACGTCATTTTTTCCAAATACAGTTTTTATCAGTGCTGGCTTTGTCAAGTTCAGCAGTTAAATTTTTGTCTAAAAAAATGACATATTTCAGGATATTCAACAAGAAAATCCATCAGGAATTGAGTATGAAATGCTTAAAGTACTGTTTTAATTTTTCTGATTTCTTTTGATTATTTTAATTTATTCTATGTACTGCAACTGCACTTTGAATTACCATTGTGAATGAAATGTGCTATATAAATAAACTTGGCTTGCATAAAGAATAAATCTTATGTTATCTTCTTACTGTAACTTTTATTACATTAACATTAACATTAACTGGCATTAAATCATAGATAGGAAAGATAACCCACAGTAGTAGCCTAAAACAAATACTATTTATTTATTATTGTTTATCAATAAATTGAAGAATAAAATGAATTCACATTCATGAATATCCACCCTAATCTTTTCTAAATTTGTATTTCCAAACTATTATATATAACGCCGTGATGTTTCTGTTGTCCTGAACTCTTACTGTGTTTCTCAGGACTTGTGTGAAAGTAACTTGTAGAGCATCATTGACGATCTCTCCGTCTGGAAGCGTGTAGTACACCATCACACAAGCCAGTGGAGTCCAAGACTGATCTGTGTTCAGACTGAAGGAAGAGGTGTCTACCGTTCCAGCATCCACCACCCGACCGCGGGACATCACCTACAACACACACACAGGCTTATTCTCACACATGCCCAATGCACTTACTACAGATATCATTAACAGGATACCCGTGTGAAAAAGAATCTAAATGTAATGAATTACAACAAAACATCATTTGAAATATGCAATTACTAATATCATTAAATAATTTACAACATAAAAGTTGAAATTATGACATACTAAATCAAAATTGTGAAATTATGATTATAATTTGATAATGTCAACATTTTATCTCATAATCATGACTCAGTATTTCATAATTTTGACTTTTTACAGTCAAATTTATGATTTTTTTGTCATAATTACAAAAGCAATTTTGTCATTAAGGAAAAAAGTTAAAAATTATCATTTAGTATGTCATAATTTTGACTTTTTTTGTCATAATTTTCATTTTTTTTGTCATCAAAAACTCAAGATCATGACTAAGTATGTCATAATTATGTGTTAGTAGGTCAAAGTTTGACTCTCTATGTCATAATTAAGATTTATCAAAGCACATTCTTTCTTGTGTGTCAGAAATGGGCTTCCGAATCAAATGAATTATCGCTTAAAAGAAAATACTTACAAGGTAGTGGAATCTGGTCAGGTTAAAATTGCTCTCCAAAGTCAAGAACAGCGGCTGTCCGACCTGCAAAAGTCACCCTGTCAGTGCAAACTCAGCGAAAACAAACAAAACACAAACAACTTGAGTACCTGAGGCTCGCTGTCCCTGTGAAGCTGTATGTAGGATCTACTGGGTGAAGAATAACTCTTGTAGAGCTGAAGACGCTGGACTGTGTCTTCAAACCGGGCCTGAAACCAACATCAGGAGGAAGCAGTGCTTAGTACTCGGCTGCGTGCCAATTTACATACTTCTACTAATGAAAAATGAAGTGTTCGCACCTCTATATCAAGTGTAGAAACGCTGTCAGAGAGCTGAACCTGAAATGACATCACCCCATCAGCAGAAACTGGAAGCTGGATCTCTTGGACTGGAATATCATACATGGGAGAGAAGGTTGACATCGGCGTACTGTTCATCATGCGAGGCACCAGGGATTCCTTCTCGTTCCACATCCACGTCCAGGGGCTGAACTTGTGCTGGGTCACCGCCAGCTGCACACTTCTGCTCTGTTCTTCAGCACTCAGGGCCTGCTGGTCATAGCTGGATAACTTCACCTGGGAAATCAGGAAAACATTTGAAAAGTTTGAAAGAATGAATCTTATAAAACCTATTGGTCATGTCTGGATAATAATCTTTTGCATAATGACATTATTGACATGATAGTGACATTAATGTGAAAATAATTATATTTTATTCAAATGCTGTAATTAATGTGAAAAATAATATTTTATTTAAATACTGTGATTAATGTAAAAAAAAATGGTGATACAGTGTATCATTTTAATGCTGTCAATAATGTGAAAATTATACTTTACATAAATGCTGTCAATAATGTGAAAATAATGATATTTTACATAAATACTTTCATTAATGTGAAATAATTATATTTTACATAAATGCTGTCAATAATGTGAAAATAATGATATTTTACATAAATACTGTCATTAATGTGAAATAATTATATTTTATTTAAATACTGCCAGGGCCATTAATGAAAATAATTATGATATATAATTTAAATATTGTCATTAATGTGAAAATAATTATAAACACAATCATATAAAAACTATTTTATATATTTATTCTGTATTATTTATAAATCATTAGAGTATTTCTGGACTGCCGTTAATTTATGCTGATTTTAATAAATAAATCATTCCAGTAGCATTATGTATTAAAGTAAAAAGTAATTGTCATGAAAATACAAAACAATAAATCTTAATGTTTAAAAAAAATAGACTTAATTTTTTTTCATGTAAAATATAATTTCTTATTTTTCTCTTTGATTTTTTTGAGTGAGAATGACCTGTGGCCAGTCACACTTAGACTAGTCTTAAAATTTAAATTATTTCTTCAAGACTGGTCTTAACTTTTTTAAGTCAGTTATATAATTGGATAATGAATGGGTGAATGAATCGGTGATTGCGAGGCAATGTGTGAAGCGCATTGGTGGCCATGGATCTGTTTAAAGCACAATATAAATGCAGTCCATTTACCAAAATAAGTCCCACCCAAATTTTTTTTTAGTTCTCTTATAATATTTTCCAGTCCACATTACAGGAAGTTGAGTCAACAGACTGCATGTTGCATCAATTCGTGTTTTGAAGTGTAATAAACTTGACGCTATAAGTTGACTCGACTTAACTCAAAGCAACAAGATGACTAGACTTGGTTAAGTTGAGTCAACTAATCTTTTTGGTCAAACTAGTTGTCTTAACACAGTGGCCCCTTGACACTTTCACACAACTCACCAAATTCACCCAAAATTCACTCAAAATATGAATAGAAATGTAATGCTAATGAATTTTCTTCTGTCTTTACCTGAGCAGTGAAGGTCATGGAGGGTTTAATGATTTGTGGATGTTGCAGAAACTCTAGATGATATTTCTTATCCACAATAGAAACCCTCACACTACTGTTGCATGTTAAACCTACAGGCAGAGAAATGAAATTCAGCTGAAAGGACATTTTTATTTGTTTATTATTTGCTTCCAGATCGGCCTAAACAGGACGGGACATAGCCTACCTGTAACGCCCTCGGTGACGTTCACGGTAATGTCGATATATTCACTTGGCCCGTTTCCCTCATAATATATATATGCGTAATCAGAAGTGAGTTTGTACGATAACGCATCAAATGTGATATCAGCAGATCCGTCAATCTACACCGGAAATAGCAAGTCAGCTTGACAAACGTAATACGTAAACTTAAAAATTCAACTGTTTGAATTTGAACGGTTTGTACTCACCATTTCACTGTGTTCGTAACGTCTATCGAGGCCATTGAATACATGAATATATGTCACAGACATCAGCCCACTGACGGGCTTCCCATAAAAATATCTGAGAAAACAAGAAAAAGTATTGCTTGTGTGTTTCTAATGAATACTAATAAAACTATTGTTCAGGACTAACGCTCACTTTGCTGTGACCGTCCCTGTCAGTGTGTCTTCATAAAGCAGGACGGAGGGGACGTTCACCTTCACCTCGAATCTAGGAAGCACTATAAACATATATTTAAGATTAATGTCTGGAAAATAAAACATTGATCATAAACGATAAGTATCATTTGTGAAATCTCACCATAGTAGTCCACAATGACCGATCTCTCCTGTATAACATCCTGCGTGTCCAAAATAACAGTGTTAAGAAAAGAGCAATACAGCTGAAATTAAATCAATACGTTATAGGCCCGTTCACACCAAATGCGATAACGATAAAGATATCGTTCTAAAAATCGTTCTCAATATTGAAGAATAGCAGAGTTCAGTCACACCACAACTACAACGACGGCACAGAAAAGCGAGCGATATTGTGATCACTTTCAGTAAACGATAACGTTACATTTTTTTTTTTTTTTTTTTTTTTTTTTTTTACAGCCAATCAGAATCCTGAACTGGAGCATTTTGTGACCGACAAGAACGCGCTTAGAATAAACAGAACGATAACCGCTGTGAACTAATATTATCTTTATAGTTATGGATGTGGACAGGCCTTAAAGGGTTAAAAATCTAATCTACCATTCACTCCCATCATAAAGCTTGGAGACCTAGGATATTTTTTTTTTTTAACTCTGATTAAAAGAATTGCAGTAAAGAGTGTATATATAGGCTTACACATAGGATGGCTTAGGGTGAGTAAATTATATGGGATAATTTTCATTTATGGTTGAACTAAGCCCCAAAAAGCGCATCCATCCATCATAAAAGTATTCATACGGCTTCAGTGGGTTAATAAAGGCCTTCTGAAGCAAATCATTGCATATTTGTCAGAAAAAATATCCATATTTATAACTTTTTTAACTTTATGACTTTCAGTAACGGCTGTACTGTACGCGAGTAGTTTCGGTGGAAGAGTCCCGACGCATGACGTATTGATGAACACTGAATTGCAGAAAGAACAGAATAAAACTCCAGTCATGAATTAGAAGTCTAAAATAAGAAAAAATGAGCTTGAGTTTGTTGCCCAGCCCTATTTGTTTGAAATGCAAGTGCAAGAGGTGTCTACTCTCACCTAAGATTACACTCCTACTTATAATTTCATACACCAGAACTCGACTCGATTGTGACATTACCTGAAGCTATAGTGATTACAGTTTATAAAGTTTTAATTCATGAGTTTGTGTGCTGCATATAATCTTTGTGTAAGTGGTAAACAGATTTGGCTTGCTGTCTGCTATAAAGGGGCTCAGGGAGGAAATTATATTCAAGCTCCCCTTTAACACAAGCAAAAAAATAAATAAATTACAAAAAGGTGGAGAAGGGGAGAAAGAGGGATGCTGAAAGAACTAACGCTGGGAAGAGGCAGGTTTTTATACATTAGTAATAATTAGAAGATTAGATGGGCGTCCTCCTCCGAAATTACATTTAATAACTTAAATAACTACAAAAACACATGCTTTGCTTCAGAAGGCCTGAACCCACTGACGTCGTATGAATTGCTTTTATGATGGATGGGTGTGCTTTTTTTGAGCTTCAAACTCTAAGGTACACTCTTAGAAGAAAAGGTTCTATACAGAACTTTAAAAGGTTCTATCAGCGCTACGTATTTGGAACCCCTAAAAGGTTCTATACACTCTCAAAAAAAGAACCCTTCTATATAGAACCCTGGGGTTCCATACTTGGCCAATAGAACCTTTTACCAAAAAAAATGGTTCTATATAGAACCATTTTGGAGTTCCATATGAAGCAGGGGATGGAACCATTTCTGGTTCTAAATAGAACCATTTCTTCTAAGAGTGTACCATTCATTGCCATTATAAAGCTTGGAAGAGCCAGAATATGTTTTAATATAACCCTGATTTGTGTTGGGCTGAAAGAAGAAACTCATACCTAGAATGGTAAAATTATAGGGTAATTTTCACTTTTGGGATGAATTAACCCTTTGAGACAAGATCAAAGTAAAGCTTTTTGCATTTTCTGGGAGTGCATGATGAGTGTCTGCGCAAAACTTACTGCGCATAGTTCTAGGGTGTTGTGGGTGGTTAACAGGACAATTCTATGTTTTTTCAAGTGTTTTTTAAAGTGTTGCTATGCAGTTGCTAAGGTGCTCTTAGTCTTTTTAAAGTGTTGCTATGCAGTTGCTAAGGTGCTCTTAGTCTTTTTAAAGTGTTGATATGCAGTTGCTAACGTGCTCTTAGTGTTTTTAGAGTGTTGCTATGCAGTTGCTAAGGTGCTCTTAGTCTTTTTAAATTGTTGCTATGCAGTTGCTAAGGTGCTCTTAGTGTTTTAGAGTGTTGCTATGCAGTTGCTAAGGTGCAATTAGTGTTTTTAGAGTGTTGCTATGCAGTTGCTAAGGTGCTCTTAGTCTTTTTAAAGTGTTGCAATGCAGTTGCTAAGGTGTTCTTAGTGTTTGTGTTGCTATATGCAGTTGCTAAGGTGCTCTTAGTGTTTTTAGTGTGTTGTGTTGCGATGCGAAGGTAATATATGGCTTTACGTTGTTACGAAGGCAACCGGTCATTCCTTAAAGGTAATTCAGTGAGATTTTTTCAGCTGTTCACCAGGTGGTGACTTTCCACTCAAGTTTTCACACAACTCACGTGGATTCCAGCAATAATTTTCCATGGGCCAAGCGGTGGGTTCTGCGAGAGTTTCAGCTCTTTTGAAACAACACCGAGAAAACCGTCCACAGACAGCCACTGTCGAATCATATTCCCCTTGGGATCCTGGTCACAATAAAAACACAAAAAGTAAGGAATAAGGTTTGTTCTCTCCATCCCTCAGTAGCCTACTCCAGACCGTAGTGATGGGTGTATTCAAAACACTGCTTCATGACGCTTTGAAACCTTTGCAAATTATTTTCTTTAAATCAGTGATTCATTTGATTGCTTCTATCGTTCTCCTCATTTGTAAGTCTTTGGATAAAAGCATCTGCTAAATGATTAAATGTAAAAGTAAATTATTGGTCTTTTTAAGCACTCTATAAAACAAACAAAACACTATTCAATTGAATATAAATATCATATTATGAAGACACTTTTTAATGATAACATAGAGGTTCCTCCTCACACCATCCATACCCGGGGCCTAATTAGATGATTTGTTAATTGCATTCAATAGATTACACATTCAATAATAGAATTGCATTTAGATTGTGAAAGTTTTTTTTTTTGTGCATGTTTAAGCTGAGCTTTCATTGCATTCCCACTGTTCTGATCAGCATGAGCCATCATTTTGCAATGCATGTTTTTAAAAGCTTTGTTTCTCCCATCACTATGATGACACTGCTAATGTATCTGTTCTTATTCTGCCAAAATATGGCTAAAATAACCAATACCAATCACTTGAGAGACACCCACCCTGATATATAGGTTGAGCTGGCCCTTGTACGGCTTTCCATCGGGAGTAACCGATACAACCCGAAATTTCACCGTCTCCCCTGGTTGGTAATTGTTCTTGTCAGTCTGGATAAAGATGGACATGCACTTGGGGCTGAAGACCATCGCGGTGGAGTTTGAAAACACTTGAGCAGCTCCAACAAACCCCTAACGTGAAGCTGATATGGATACCAGTAACTCAATTCATCATAAAAGACCTGAAGAGGGAAAATAACACATAGGTCACAGACAAAACTTTTAATCAATTTTAATGTTACTTTTAATGTTACTGTGCAGGCTTTTAATCAATTCATTTGTAGATTCAATCATAAAAAACTGCAGTCCTGATACTCACAGGTGGAAGAGACAGTAGTCTGGTAGAGCCTTTAAAATCAAAGCAGAACAGACACTAATACTTGTTTGAACAGGGTGGAGTTGTGTATTATGTTATTTTGTATTTACATTGTATACGTCATTGTAAAAATGTGCATTTTTGAGTTTGACAATGCGATTTTCAATGTAAATTTAAAGAGTTCAGACTAAATAGAATATATGTTGTTATATAACTGTCTGAGAAATGTTACATTTCTATATTTTACCTGCTGGGACAGTGCTCTGTGTTTGGGCCACACTGGTGTTTCCATGAATGAGTTCAGCTGTGACTGTGATGGGATAATCTGACAGAATGCTGACTGATATTGTGGTGGGAACGCCACAGCGCAGAACTTCAGAGACGGATATGAGATACGAGGGATTCTTTGCTAGGCTGAAACTAAAAAAAAAAAATGTATTTTCATGGGATTATGATTGAGATACATAATATATCTGCAATAATATATTTCTCTCAATGATTAGAGTTTTTAATTATGAATATTAGCATGAACTGGCTGAAATTGGATGCAGATAACAAATAACAGAACTTTTTTTAAGAACTTAACATTAGAAACATTAAACTCTAAACAGCTACTTTTCTATCTTCCACTATACCATTTAAAAATGTGAGTTCTGTACAATTTGTTTTAAAAATGTTATACTTTTATTCAGCAAGGATGCATTAAATTGATCAAAAGTGACCAAAGACATTTATAACGCTACAAAAAAAAAAAAATTGTGTGTTTTTTAAACATATGAAGCAGTTTTCAACATTGATAAGAAAAGTTTTTTGTTTCATTTTAAAATGACTTAAGCTTCAAATGGTCTTCGTCTCCTGTTTACACTTCAGGGTCTATACGACCCCAACAATTGATTGAGTAATTGTACATAAAATATACATTTTTAATCATACAAATAATATATCTTTTTTTTTGGTTCACTTCTCATCTATTCATTAATGCTGTGTTTTTTTGGAGATATAAAGTACTTTTGTATCCATATACCACACAATTTTTTTATGATACATTGCATTTATGCTCTAGTACTAGGCCTTCATTTCTGTGTAAAATTTTTCAGATTTATGCCGGATTTTTTTTTTTTTTTTTGGACACATGAAGAAAATATATTTCGTTTTTTTCACATTTCCCATTCATTTCAATATGGGGTCATATTGACCCCGAAGACCAGAATTTTTTTTTTTTTTTTTTTTTTTTTACATAACTTCAGAACAACCGAATCAAGCCCAGTTTTGTGTGTGTGTGTGTATGTATAAATAGATCAAGAAAGTCACTAAATCTTTTTCCACTGAGATGAAGGGAACCCTTTTTTTATTAAGTAAAAGTCGATTGGGGTCGTATAGCACCCATGACCCGATTGAGGGCTACTAACATAGAAAAGTTATTTTAAATTGTAATATTTCACAATATTACTATTTCTACTGTATTTTGATCAAATAAATACAGCCTTGGATAGAATAAGAGATTTATTTCAAAAACAAATTAAAGAGACAAAAGATACAGATTTGGAATATTGAGCATAATACAAATTATTATTTTGCTATCAGGATTTTCCATATTTGCTAAAAATTTCTAGTTCATCACTAAATCGTCAACATCAAAAGGAATACGAAAGTTCTATTCTGTGGTATTTTAAGTAATGCAGTTTTTCTTCAATTTTTAACCATTGTAATCACCTTTTAAATGACTCTTTCAAACATGTTACTCTAATACAATTGGAAATCTGACCAACCTTGGTGTGACTAGAGTTCCACTGCAGAATAGTAAACATTCCAGAACTCCAAAGACTTGAATCCACTCCATTTGCAGGTGTGACACTCCAGTGAAAGCACTTACTGAACTACTAAGACCAACAGATGCTTTTATAGAGCGATCCAACACCTGATCCTTCATCACTCCACCTACACACCTGAGGGAATAACAGCCCATTCACTGGACAATGAAGGGACTTTACAAAGACTTGCATAACATGTTTGAGAACACTGTAAAAAAATTATATATATATTGTAATTTTAACAGTAAAAACAATATGAGAGTAAAAAATGTTAATTAGTTAACAGTAAGTTCCCATACTATAGACGAGAAAAAGTGTAATAGATAAAAAAGTACAAACAGATTTTAATAGCAGCTTGGCCTTGTTAATTCAATAGATTTTTTTTTTTTGTAAATGACTGATTTAAATAGTAGAATTTACAGACTGTTCTGTCAATATTTATTTATTTGTAATCATGTTTACTGTATTTTTTACATAATTATTCTGGAAACCACAGCTGCCAGTTTTATTTTTTAAAGACAATGATTTTTTTGTTCTTTTACAGTGAATAACTAACACTGTAGGAGCAACGAAATGTGGAGTAAAATAAAACAAAAGCGTTGTATTGAACATAAAGTGCATGTGTATTTCTCCCTCGTGCCGACAGATGTCGCTGCTTAAAAACACAATGGAGCGTCATACGTGTGACGTAGAGGTGAGAGGTCGGAGCGTCGTCCTGCACACACGGAGAATGACAACATTACGAGCTTTCACGTGCGATGATCTGTTTAAATTCAACAATATGTGAGTTATTCATTTACACATTATATAATAGAGCTGGTGATTACCATTTCAAAAAAAGTGCTGTAGCGTTACTATCGTAAAGTGAAGGTAGTTAGCACTATGATAATCAGCTTCATGTACGATGTAACGCTACAGTTGTTATGATCATATTTAACATGATAATGTTGCACAGTCTGCTAACAGAAATTAGCATGTTTCTTCAACGTATTAAATTATTTAGAAAGAAAAATGTTCAAAAACATGCTACTTTGTCTTACTGTGCTGCATCATATTGATTATGTTCCTGGTGTATAACATCAGAGTTCACTTATTAATTTTACAGTTTTAATTT
>NW_024121191.1:424672-524258 GCF_016745375.1 Pimephales promelas | reverse complement strand
TAGGTAATGTCAACATTTTTTCATTTTGGGTGAACTAACGTTACCTGAGGCCTCATCAATTCCGGACGCTCCAAGCTAACCTTAGCCATGTCTGCCACCTAGTGGGAACCTAAATCCATTCAGGACTGACTCTGTTAGCGTCTACAGTATAATGTCTGAATTAAGTGGATAATTCAGGCCATTGAATCATTTCCTCTGAGCCGCAGGGAGGACAGTGTTGAACGCCCTCTTTCATCACCCCCACGCGCTGCCTGTGGATTAATACACTTTCGTTTAGAGTTACAATGGAGCATGTCATGTGAAATCATTTGACGTTTCATTTGGGAAACACAGTGGGAATGAGGGTTGCAATGCTGGATTCGATTATGGGAAATGAGTGGAAATCCTTAACAATACTTCCTGAATTATTCATATACTGTAAAACAAAATGATGGATAGACAGACAGACAGACAGACAGACAGACAGACAGACAGACATAGATAGATAGATAGATAGATAGATAGATAGATAGATAGATAGATAGATAGATAGATAGATAGATAGATAGATAGATAGATAGATAGATAGATAGATAGATAGATAGATAGATAGATAGATAGATAGATAGATAGATAGATAGATAGATAGATAGATAGATAGATAGATAGACCGTTGTTTACCAAGATGCGTGTGAAGGTGATCGGATTTGGACTTCAAAAGGAAACGCAGGCCTGCGGGTCAGGATGGAACCATGTTATGATGCGTTTCCTGTTAGATAAAGCTCTCCATGTGGGCCACACTAATTAGGTGCCTGGAAAAACGTCCCGTACGGTTCAATCATTTGAAAATGGAGAAACGAAGAGACTAAACCTCCCGTGCTCAGTAAAACAGACTCGTGTATCTCTAATGAATCCAAACACATCTTGGGTTCATTACGATCCTTTGTCGTAAACACTCACACAGGGTGACTACAATTGCTTCTGCTCTCATGATAAGATAAATTAAGTCTGTGGGTTGCCATCTTGAATTGCGGTGTTGTGTTTAATAGGGTCTGACTATTGAGCACATTTGTCTCGTTTTCAATTCTTAGGCCAAAGATGTTCGTCACTAAACAAAAACCATCAGGATCCTTCAATGTTTGCAGTTAACATTTCCTGCTGGTTAAATCATCTGCTCATTGGGTCTGTTATTTATTCCACAAGAGCTGTTTTCCAAGCCTAGAGTCAGTTAGGCAAATTGTAATTCCTTTTGCATTAATATTGTGGTAATGCTGGGGGGGAAACAGCTGGCACAAATCTAAGGTGGTTAGCTAGTCTCCCAACTGGGTTAACTGGTCTGATTGGGTGGATTCAGAAGTCTCGTTTGATGGTCAGGCTGGGAGACGAGCTTTAAGACCAGCACATTACCAAATGAGTATTTCAGCAAAGATATGACGTCACATTGTGTATGTTTATTTTATAGTGTCTATACAGTATGTATACAATGTTGTGCACAATAAAAAAGGCTAGCTTAGCATGCTAACCTACGGAGGCGTATTGCATTCACTTGAAGAAAAAAAATCTACTCTGTTTTTCTGAATTAATGAGTTAATTTTTCATGAGAAACATTTTTTTTTCTCTGTTTTTCTGAATTAACGAGTTAATTTTTCATGAGAATTTTTTTTTGCTCTGTTTTTCTGAATTAACGAGTAAATTTTTCATGAGAATTTTTTTTGCTCTGTTTTTCTGAATTAATGAGTTAATTTTTCATGAGAAAAAAAGTTTTTCTGTTTTTCTGAATTAATGAGTTAATTTTTCATGAGAAAATATTTTTTTCTCTGTTTTTCTGAATTAATGAGTTAATTTTTCGTGAGAAAAAAAGTTTTTGCTCTGTTTTTTCTGAATTAACTCGTTAATTCAGAAAAACAGTGCAAAAAAAAATTCCATGAAAAATTAACTCATTAATTCAGAAAAACAGAGGAAAACTTTTTTTCTCATGAAACATTAACTCATTAATTCAGAAAAACAGAGCAAAAAAAAAATTCTCATGAAAAATTAACTCGTTAATTCAGAAAAACAGAGCAAAAAAAAATTTCTCATGAAAAATTAACTCATTAATTCAGAAAAACAGAGAAAAATTTTTTTTTTCTCATGAAAAATTAACTCATTAATTCAGAAAAACAGAGCAAAATTTTTTTTCTCATGAAAAATTAACTCGTTAATTCAGAAAAACAGAGTAGATTTTTTTTTCTTCAAGTGAATGCAATACGCCTCCGTATTGCATTCACTAGTGTGTTTACCACATAACTGAAAACACAAAACTAAGAAATCAGCCATCAGTGTGTTTATCGTTCTCAGTGTAATCTTGCATTATGGATTAACATTTGCATAAGAAATGTATGCTATGCTTTGTTCATGTTCGTGAAATTGCTGCAGTTATGATACAACACCCATATTGTACATAGAGCAGCTAAATTAATCATTTCTATGGCAACCACATAATTCAGAAAAAACATAGCAAATAAAGTACACCAGGTAAAATTCTCCAAAACATGAACTGAAACTAAAATTTAGTTTTTCAGGTGATGCTGCTCTGTTAGTTTGGTAGAACTTAAAGCTTTTAAAAAGATGTCCAACTTTTGAGTTAAAGAAGTTTCAACTTACCAGATCAAAAAAGACATGAACACTTTTAACACTGGGGAATTTGTAATTGTGGTAATTTACAACATGGTGCACATTTGTGGATTATTATAACGGTGACAATGAATTTAAGAATCAGTGTTCACATTTAAAAGGTTCATTGATCAGTTTTGCCCCTGAATTACCATTTCAATTATGCTCAAATTTAAAAACAGATAATGGAAAAAATCTAAAAGCAAAAGCATCCCTTATTCACTCATAATTAATGAATCACTTATTTTGAATTAAGTTGTCAGTAATGAAATGTCATTTAAAGAAATTTCTGTCTAAACGGTTTTTAAAATCATTCATTGTTGCACTAAATAAAGAATAAAAAAACACATTTACAGAACCGTCTGCAATAATTTACACAAACTTTGCTTGTAGTAGAGTGTTACTGATTATAATGGTTGCGATGTACTGATTAGTTGTAGATGGACAGGAGGATGATGAGCGCTGTGGTCAAGCTTAGAGCCAGAAGTGGATGTTGGCTGATAGAGGGCGTCCCATCAGTCACCCACTCTTGAGCCCCACACTGGGAACAATCCGACCCACACAGAGAACACACAGACATGTGCTGTCTAATCTCAGACGTGTAGGACCGCACTGTCCTCCGTTCTGCAGAGGAGAAGAGAACGAAACACATACTGGAACAGAACATCATTTAAATTGAAGGACCATGAATAAGCAATTATTTAAAGAGTCTTACGCGGCTCATAGTAGTCATAGATCATCGTCACAGCATCTTGGACATCGGCCACCTTAAAATCCATTATGGTGGACATTTCAATGCACTTTTCGAATATGGTCACCTGTGATGAGAGGAAAGATGATTAAATTGAAGATAAAGCCACGAACCAGCCGATGCATGATGCACACAACCAAGTAAACCATCATAAGAACAAAAACGCACCACACATTTTTTAAAAAAATTTAACATTCTTAAATCAATATACATTTACTTGAGAAGCAAAATGACAGGAGATATTAAGTCTTGTTTACTGAAAAATGTATCAAAATGTA
This sequence comes from Pimephales promelas, assembly GCF_016745375.1. The sequence goes on along the minus strand of NW_024121191.1, from coordinate 520,598 downwards.
TCTTGTTTTTACTTAAAACAAGAATGCGGTCAGAAAAATAAACTTAAATTCATTGGGAAAATAAGATTATGCAGTTAAACATTGTATGAATGAGTAAAGGCTGGCCCACAATACAAGATTTTGGGCCCAATTCTCCCCTTCAAATTAAAGTCCTGATAATTTCGATGGTTTTACATATTATTTTCTCAGATTTTCTGGTGTGAGGTGTGTTAAGAGTGACTGAATCTGGATGGACTGATCTCAAATCGTAAATATCCAATATCCAAAATTAAAATGGTAATTTAATATTTATTTAGTATCAGAAATCCTCTTGTGATGGGAGAACCCCGGAAAAAATGCGCACGACCTCTGTATATTTTTCGCTCTGTAGATTTTCAGTATTATATCCAGTCAGAAGGCGAGTTGTCATGAGCATGCACACCTATGGTTCCAGTTTCGCTTGCCGCCAGAGGGGGCGTAGTTCTGCAAAAACTCAGAGACTTGCACAATGCACCTTTAGGAAATGAAGTCGCTAACTCACCGTGTTTAAGTAAAGTATAACTCGTCCTGAAGGCGTCTCTATTCTTCTGACTGTATCATCTATCTGGACACCATCTGGGGCCAAACTGAAGCCCGTGAGTAAACCCACGTCCAGTATGGCCATACCCGTCTGACTCAGGCCCAGGTCTTCCCTCAGGCTTAAAGAAATAGACAAAATTATGCTTTCAGACAGATTTCTTCACAAGTTTGATTGAATATTTCCATAAATATCTATGGCAGCCCCAAAAAAAGTATTTGGATATAGATATGGTTTGCATTAGATATAGAATATACTGTATAATGCAATATTGCTAATTGTCTAATAAACCTGGCATTGATGAATTTCTTTTGTTTTCCCCTAATATTATACTTTTATTATCTTATTGGTAAAAATGCTGTTTATTTGTGTTTAAATTGAGCTGCATGTTTTTTTCTTTTCTTCCTAATTTATTGTATTTTATTTTTATCATAATTTGTAGTTTTCATTATTTCTTATTTTTTTATTCTAAACTGTTTTAATTATTCTGATTTCTTTTGATTATTTTAATTTCTTCTATGTAAAGAACTTTGAATTGCCATTGTGTATGAAATGTGCTATATAAATAAACTTGCCTTGCCTTGCCTAATAACATTAGTTCAAAAATGTATATTTATTTCAATGTTTATTAATGTGCAATGTCCCTTTTAAATAAATTTTTAAAAAATTATAAAAATAAATGCCATATCAGTTCAGTTTATTGTCTTCTAAGGGAATGTTTTGATATTTTATCATTTTAACACATAAAATATGTTTTGATATTTTGTTATGTAATGCAACTGCACTTTTTAATTGAAGTTCAAATGCAAATACTTGTTTGGGGCCGCTCTATATTGTTTTGTCAGGCTGGGCAATTCACTGAATTTTAATTTTATGATTTATGATTCTTGTAACAATTTTTGTTACATATTTTATTTATTTTTTGTTTGATTTTCAGCAGAGTATTTGAGTAATCCCTATTGTTTTGTTGACTTTTTAAATCAATTTTTTTTTTCTGGTGCTGATGAAATCTTGGCAAAAAGCGAGCCCTGCGTGTGTGTTCAGTCCAACCGCTCACCTGTAACATATGTGAAGGTTTACACTAAACTCCCCATTGTCCATTACGTCTATATCCAAATGAAAGGCCTCATCTGTGTGTGCATCACGCCGTCTGAGAGACCTTCTCAGGTTCATCACGTTGTAGAACACAGTGAGCTGAAACATTAAGAAAAAATGAATGGTTAATTTTTTTGGTAGTTGTTTTCCATTTTATCACTTTGTAAAGTAACAGCACATCCTCTCCCCAATCATTCACATCTGAAGCACAAACGAACAAACATCAGGTCAATTCTTCAGCAGAACAGAGTTCTGGACACTGTTTTACAGCTTCTCAAAGCAGCTCAAGATGTTGGTGTCTCAGGGTCAGCACCTGGACCCCTTTACATGCTCCATGGCCAGCAATCAAAGGTATAATTACGTCTCTTTTTATCTTTATTGGGATTTCAGTTATTATGCACAGCTGCTGAACCTTTGGCAGGTGATAGCTTGTCAGGACGGTCAACAAGCAACTTGTTTTTACCTTTTTCTGTTTTGAAGCTATATTTGTACCAGACCAAATGTAGTGTGCGAACAGAAGTTTCCATATTAAAGAGCATATTGCAGGTAAAAAAAAAAATCGAAATTTATAGATAACCTAGTATGAAAAAACCACATGAAAAGTTAATGCAGGATTTAAAATGTTTTAAAACAACATAAGGACACTAATTTAGAAGATAAAGTGAGCCTTCCTTGGACTGCTAGTAAAAACGGCTTTTTTTTCAACATCGCGTCATTTGACGTCATATCAGGGAGCCGCAGCCTCGGCTCAATGAGAGTAGGCTGGTGTTCAGTGAGAGCGCTCGTCAGTCAGTGTGCTATCGTTAGTTTTTGCATTTTAATTTATCATCGTCATGGTAAATTATTGTGTTTGTGGAGATTGCAAAAACTCCAGCCTGTCAGGACTTCAAGATTGAGTCCACAAGTTTCCATTACAATAAAAGTGACGGTGCTATATAGCCTATCTTTCGTTCCTGGTGCGGGTTGAGCAGGTGAAGAGACGGGGTTTCTCCTCTGCATCGGCTCGGGAAACGCGGTCGTGTGTAGCGTTCACTTCAGATCAAATGATTAGCATCCCGGCTATATATGATGGAGTTCAACATGGTATGCCGAAGCAAGAATATTGATCGTGGTATACTACCAATGGCATCAAATAGTGTTATATAGGTAACTTAGTCATGTCATGCCCTAAATAGAACTTATAATTGAAAAACAAAATTGGTTGTTTAAATACTCAAACCTTTAATGTTCTGTTTATGTTATAACCAAGGTGAAAAATATGTATTAAAAATTTACCCGAGTATAGCCTATGCTTTTAGTATAGAAATATACTCAAGTAAAGTTTTTATACATTTAATAGTATATAAATCTACCCTAAACATACTAATGTCTGCTGGCCTGTTATAGGATCATAATAATCTGTACAATATTGTGAGCACAGTGTATCGTTAGCGAACGTGTATACTATAAGCACGTCTCTCACCTAAAAGGCACCTGTCCTGTTCTCCACTGGTTCTCCTCACATCACAGGTCAATTGACCATTCTGTCTGACATTATCCTGGCCTGTCCCTGATCTCTTTAGCATAGCAGGCTCATAACTTTATGGCTTGATCCGTCATACGAGTATTTCCTCAGCGTCCGAAATGTCATGCGATTCATTGTTTTCCTGTTGTGTGAATCGACGGCTCTCCCGCTCATTGCGTCACGCCCGCCACGCCCATTTTCAGACGCGGAAGTAAAATTTTCTCACAAAAACGACTGCAAAAGCTTCTGTGGCGTGTTTATACGTATATTTTAAAGAAAATCTAGTTCCTACATTGTTTTTCTATGCATTGACTCGTTGGGTCCTCTAACCTGCAATATGCCCTTTAAAAGGCCTGCTGTATATACAGTAATTGAGGCCTGTTTCGCACACACTGCATCTGCTGTGCATGACGCCAGTTTTCATTAGATGTTAACTACGAGTTTAGACATACCTGAAACAGAGCAATGCCTTTACCCTCTGCCACCACTTCAATGTCAATCCCGTCACTTGCATCAATCTGTAGAGGCAAAACAAACATTAGCATGCTTCGCTTAGCAGAGCAAACAGTTTGCTAGTTGTTTGCAATGATAACTATGATACACTACTGTTGGCGTCCGTAAGACTTTTTAAAGTCTCTTTTTCTCGCCATGTATTTGATCAGAAATACAGCAAAAACAGTCATATTGTGAAATATTATAAAATTTGAAAATTATTATGTTAAATTATTATGAAAATATTTTGAAATGTAATTTATTCCTGTGATCTGACATCTTTTGTGCATGGAACAGCATCATTACTCCAGTCTTCAGTGTCACATGATCCTTCAGAAATCACTCTAACAGTGTTGTAGTACTCGAGACTCGGACTCGTCTCGGACTCGGTCTCGAGACCATATTTTAATGGTCTTGGTCTTGTCATGGACTCGTGTCCATTTGGACTCGGAATTGACAAGTACTCAAACATTTTTTTTTTAGGTCTCGGACTTATTCCCGAGTCCACTCGAGTTCAATTAAAAATATTTTTCATGATTATTAATGTATGTTAATAAAATATTTCTTTAAATTGATTGACACGCCCAGTGATTGGTGATTTTCTAGTGCGCAACTGCGCATGACAAATTGTAATAAAATTACTTTTAACACCACCTACTATGTGGCCTTTTTACCCTAAACTGATCATATTTTTTAAACTCTAAGTAAATTCAGTAAAAAAAAAAAAAGGATTTCTCTAAGTAAATAAAAGTAAATTAGGTAATCAACCCTCACTGGTCTCGGTCTCGACTCGGACTCGACTCTCTCTGGTCTCGGTGTCGACTCGGACTCGAGTGAGGTGGTCTCGACTACAACACTGCACTCTAATATGCTGATTTGCTGCTCAAGAAACATTTCTGATAATTATCAATCTTTTTTCAAGACTCTTCGATGAATAGAAAGTTCAACAGAACAGCATTTATTTGAAACGGAAATCTTTTGTATCATTAAATGTCTTTACAGTCACTTTTGAATTTAATGCAACCTTGCTGAATACAAGTATTTATTTCTTTTAAAAAAAATCTGTTGACTGGTAGTTGGTGTCTAGATCTGTGTATTATACATACGGGAAGGTCTTGGCTCTGTTGCAGGAGGTAATTGGATCTGTCTATGTTGAACATGGGAGCTCCGTTCACGGTGATGGTGAGATCCACGAACTCGCCGCTGTTGATGGTGGCGTAGAGTGACAGTGCGTGCAACGCCATCACCGTATCCTGACAATCAAGAAAAATACAAAGCAGAGATATTACAATACAGCTTCAGAACTGATCAAAAACGGCATTCAACAAGGGAAACATGGGCTAAGCATGTATTAAAACAGTAAATAGATTCCGTTTTGATATCATATGTGTTCATCTCTCAGGCTCTCAGTATTAAGATGTGTTTTGGTCGATCGGATCACAAATATAGACGAGGGAGACATTCCTATTTACACCAAGCGTTTTAATCCGTCTCTTTTGTCCACTTTCATCCACTTCTGTCCTGATTTCTTCGAGTCTATGGGCGGGTGAATGTATGGGCTTTTTCAGATCTTTCCATTTAATAGATGAAATAAACATCTACATATCAATTTACATATGAACACAAAACACAGGGAGAGCAGCAGCTTTAGATTCTGACAGCCGAATGCTGTGAGTGTGTGTTAGACATCAGCAATGGAGAGAGAACATTGTGTTTAGTACGTTTTTCATCTTCGAAACCAAACTTTAAAGTTTAAATCCCTTCTAGCTAGAGAGCTTCCCATAATATTTACTCATCAGGGCCCGTTTTTTCAAAAGGTTTAATCCGGATAAAATTGATCCAGATTTAGTAATCCTTTTTTTTTTTTTTTTTTTTTGCGATCGGTGATCACGTAATCCAGCTTCCTTTTGAGGCAGTTTTTTAAAGCAACATCGGATTGGATCAATCTGATCCGGATAGGAACTTTTCAGGATCACCAAATCTAGATAACCAGTGCTCAAACAGGATAGGAAATCACAATGTGGAACTATAGATATGTAAAGAGCAACAAGTAGACAAAACAAGTAACAAACACTGTACATTGAGGATATTTATAACACGTTTCAAATATATATCACTAATAAATATTCTAAAAACAAAAATATTTTCGATTGTGATTATTTTATGAGGCCAAACTCTTTCTACTTTGCTACTAAAAGGCTGAATACATTAAAGCCACTGTAGCCTGACGGATGAACAAATAAAATTAAAACTTTATGAATAAATAGGATATCTTGTAAGATACTGCATGATCCAAATATAGTATTATTTGATACATTTTTAAAGTTTTCATTACATTTTGGGCATGAAATCCACACTGAATCCACCCTTCTGGGATCTGGGATGGGATCAGTTTTAATCAAAGTGATCCAAATCCTACAAAAAAGTTCTGAAAAACCCAAAGTAAAGGTTTGATCCGGATCAAAACCAAGATTGGATTACGTGATCTAATCCGTTTTTTCTTTTGAAAAAGCCATTTTCAAGATTTGATCCAATCCGTTATCCAAAATCCTTGTGGATTACTTTTGAAAAACTGGGCCCAGGTCAGTAGACGGGCTTTTGTGGCTGTTTGAACACATTCGACCACACGAGCGTTTACATTACGAAAGCAATCGGGTCAAAAACTACCTTTGGAAGTGGACAAGCTCAAACCGTTTTAGACCCAGTTTACCTCTGGATTTGGCATCGACCACTTGTGATCCGATCAACCACAACGCAGGTATAAACATGTCCTCGGGTGTCTCTGTGTCACAGAAACCTAGCTTTCAATCTCCTGCCGCCTGGTAAATTACGCCGCACATGTGCAGAGCAGAGCACAAAAACAGCCACACATCCTTTAATCTTTAAATGCTCAAACAAACACCACCAGGACACTCTTAGCAAGCGCAGTCAGATGTTCTCCTGTTGGGTTCAAGTTGTTGTGTCAAAGCAATGGGCTTCAGCATGATTGCAGCGCTTTATCAAAGCCTAGTCCCGGAAACTGCTTGTCCACATTGAGGTTAGTGTTCCTGACAGAACGCAGGCCCCTCGCTGCCAGACATCCGGCTTAATATCATGAGGCTCTTTTTAAAATGAAATTTAATTTTCATCTCTCACCTCTATGGACTCTCACACATCTTGATTTCTAATTGAAACATTCGCTTGCTAATAAGTTCATGTCCCTTAATTTAATGGGTTTGTTAGATCAAAGATGTGAGTGATCATAAACACCAGGACATTATTAAATAGCTCAATAGATGTTTACTTTCTTAAATGAATATTTCCAGGTTTATTTGTGGCGTGATTTCCACTTGTCAGTCAAAAAAAAACTGATGCTCTTATAATGGTGAATAAGTGAATCCACAAACATTCAAATACTCACGGTTTCAATAGTTAAGCATAAAAAATGCTCACAAATCTCTTTTGTTTAAAGTTCAAATAAGAGTTTTCGGAGGAAAACTAATGTAAGTGCTTTTATAAAATTATAAGCAACACATTGCCCACTTTCACTTCCGTTGTAACGGTGTTTCTAAAATATCGACATTCATTTCAGGAGCTTAAAAGCCTGAAATTGCGTTCTGTCCCATAACAGTTTCTATTGTCTTTCATGTGTTTTTAACGTCTGTTTGCCACACCTGAGTGGATCCGTATCCCCCGAGATGGTTTCTTTGCTGACTGAGCCACTTCACCAGAATGAATCCTTGATCTATCAGTTTCAGCCGGTACATGGAGAGCAGTACGTAAGCAGATATCTCAATGTCGGCTGAACGCGGCTGCCAGGAACTGTACAAGATGTCGCCTGGAGATCTCCAAGTTGGCACTCCATCTGAAAGACCCAGAATGCGGCGTCACCATCTAACTATTATAAACACATTAGCATTTAACATATTTTACTGTGCCAGGTACAACACTCATCCATAACAGTACAGCTGGTCGCCACACTGAGTGGAATTAAAGGAAACTTATCGGTTATTTTCTTATGGGTTATGTGTGTTTCACATCTGTGGCATGCTGTGTCGATTACCACAGCCCTTCAGAGAGTATATGTAGGGTGTATTTACCGACAACTATTGCTCTGTTCAACAGCTGGGTGAGGGCAGATGGAGCACGGGTGCTGTTGGCCAGAGACAGAGCATAGGTGACTAAAGACAGGCTGTAGTTACTGGAGATTCCCTGAGACAGTCGAGACTTCAGGAAACTCAAGGCAGAAGACACACTGCCTTCAAATGTACTCTAACCAGGAGACACAAAACAGTCTTCAATCAATCAATCAATCAATTAAATCAATGTCTATCTATATGTCTATATGTCTGTGATAATCTATCTATCCATCTATCTATATGTATGTATGCCTAGATGATCACAGATAGATGGATATCTATCTGTCTGTCTGTCTATCTATCTATCTATCTATCTGTCTGTCTATCTATCTATCTATCTATCTATCTATCTATCTATCTATCTATCTATCTATCTATCTATCTATCTATCTATCTATCTATCTATCTGTCTGTCTATCTATCTATCTATCTATCTATCTATCTATCTATCTATCTATCTATCTATCTATCTATCTATCTATTTGTCTGTCTGTCTATCTATCTACCTGTCTATCTACCTGTCTGTCTGTCTATCTATCTATCTATCTGTCTGTCTATCCGTCTATCTACCTGTCTATCTATGTATCTGTCTGTCTGTCTGTCTGTCTATCCATCCATCCATCTATCTATCTATCTATCTATCTATCTATCTATCTATCTATCTATCTATCTATCTATCTATCTATCTATCCGTCTATCTACCTATCTATCTATCTATCTATCTATCGATCTATCTATCGATCTGTCTGTCTGTCTATTTATTTATCTGTCTGTCTATCTACCTGTCTATCTACCCGTCTATCTACCTATCTACCTATCTATCTGTCTATCTATCTGTCTATCTATCTATCTATCTATCTATCTATCTATCTATCTATCTATCTATCTATCTATCTATCTATCTATCTATCTATCTATCTATCTATCTACCCGTCTATCTACCTATCTATCTATCTATCTATCGATCTATCTATCGATCTGTCTGTCTGTCTATTTATTTATCTGTCTGTCTATCTACCTGTCTATCTACCCGTCTATCTACCCGTCTATCTATCTATCTATCTATCTATCTATCTATCTATCTATCTATCTATCTATCTATCTATCTATCTATCTATCTATCTATCTATCTATCTATCTATCTATCTGTCTGTCTATCTATCTACCTTTCTGTCTATCTATCTATCTATCTATCTATCTATCTATCTATCTATCTATCTATCTATCTATCTATCTATCTATCTATCTATCTATCTATCCATCTATCGATCTATCTATCTATCTATCGATCTATCTATCGATCTGTCTGTCTATTTATTTATCTGTCTGTCTATCTACCTGTCTATCTACCCGTCTGTCTGTCTGTCTATCTATCTATCTATCTATCTATCTATCTATCTATCTATCTATCTATCTATCTATCTATCTATCTATCTATCTATCTATCTATCTATCTATCTATCTATCTATCTATCTATCTATCTATCTATCTATCTATCTGTCTGTCTATCTACCTGTCTGTCTGTCTGTCTGTCTATCTATCTATCTATATGTCTAATGTTTATCTATCTGTCTGTCTTTGATAATCCATCCGTCCGTCCGTCCGTCTGTCTGAACTCACCTTGTATTCAGCGTCCTCCAGAAGTGCTATGAGGACGTACGCTGTGAGAGACACAGGTCCATCTAGACCGCCCTGGAGCTCTGTGTGAATGACCTGGCCCGGCTCTCTGAACGACCCGTCAGGGTCCTGATGGACAGACAGCCAATATGCTGTCCTCTGCATCACCACCGGGTCAATGGAGATGAAGGCCTGAGCTTGGAGGAAACACCTGAGCACGAACGCTGACAGCCTGAATATCACAAAGCAAACCACCAATCACTCATACACTTGAGATTTGTGTTCGATTTCATTTTCACCCATCGGTTCTGAAGTCAGTACTGAACTGAAAAGACTACGGGCCTATTTTAACAATGAGCACGGCGCAAGTGCACTTAGGGTGTCTCCGAATCTACTGTACTTTTGCTAGTTTAACAACGAGAAAAATGGTTTAGTGCACCCGGCGCATGGTCTAAAAGGGTTGAACCTATTGTCTTAATGAATAATTGGTGTCTTTTGGGCGTAACATGCAATACACCAATCAGAATCTCATCTCCCATTCCCTTTAAAAGCCAGTTGCACTTGCGCCACGGCGGATTCACTATTTACATGGCGCAAATTGCAAGTGGAAAGACTGGAGGTGTGAGCAGACCATCTACGGGACTAGCCGGATTCCACCATATCTTTATGAACACAATATTAATTCCCTGTGTGTGTAATAGGCAGAGTGTACGTGCGTTATGGACCTGCCTATAGGCGCACATTACTAATGGACCATTTAAATAACAAAAAAAATATTGCGCAGTCTATTTCAGTTGCCTCAAAATAGCAACGCGCCAACAATGCGCCTGAACACACCTCGTTTTCAGACCAGCAGTCCATGGCGAACAGATGCTTTTGCTATTTAAACAACATGGCGCAGGACGTGAAAATGATAACTGTGTCGGGCTGAAACTAGCAAAAAAAAAAAAAACACTTGCTTTGCGCCGGGTGTGTGATAGGGCCCTATGTTTTTTTGGGGTAGAGTTTAAGCCGTGCTGTATTTATTTCTGTATACCATGTGCTGCCAGAATAATCACTTTCTCCAAAAGCACTGAAGGAGCCATCAAGCCTTTGGTAGGAAAGCTGACGTTCATACGCTGTAATCAAACAGAACAGACTTGTTAACTCAAGGACTTCTGCTGTGCTTCTCAGGACTTTAAGATTTCGCAATACTCGCCTTCCAACATGTAGCTCATAGCCTTGATCCTGGTCTGTTCCTCGGCTTGCTTGGTACTTCTCAGATACTCCAGAACATAAATATTTGGAGCAAAATGGATCATGTTCTGCTCACCACAACCATAAGGCATCTCAATGAGAGTGTCCAGATTTCCAATGGATGGGCCCAGGATGTCACCTTCAACATATAGACACATATAGAAGAGCGTCAGATAAGATGTTTGCACTGTTACAATAGAAACACAGAGTGAAGACACATACCCACAGCAGATACTGTGGCCCTCTGGCTGCCAGAAACCACATCTGCAGGAAAACTAAAGGCCATCGTCCTAGACACTGTATTCTTGTTCAGGGGGAACTCAAGAAACAATGTTTGAGTTGACGACTGCTCCAGTCCCTCTGGCTAGAGAGAAATCATTCAACACAAAGAGTTTAGAAGGATTTTCCACTTTCCCAGCTGCTACACACACTATGATAGCATTTGTTGTTCATTAAATATACAAAAAAAACTTTAATAATGCAAAAATTAATAGTTGTACTGTCTTTAATTTAATATGAATGCTTTACAGATTATGCTTTGCTGTAATAAATATAGAATCCTCAAAAATAATGACAAAAACAGCTAAAAATGTCCAGATGCATTACAGTCAACCATATGAGAAGAAAGTTTGCTTAATTGTAATAAAAAAAATAAAAATTAAAAAATAAATAAATAAATAAAGTAAATAATTTAAAAAATATATATATATTTTTTTTAAATAAAAATCAAAAATGTATTGTTGCACCATCTTAAATTTATTTAAATAAAAACTTAAATACATTACAAATATTGCTTTGCTCTAAGAAATATAAAATCATCAAATGTATTTCAACAATGTCCAGATGTACTGTAGTCATGAACCTATGAGGCAAAAATTGTCTAAATAAATAATGGTCCTAAAAACAAACATATTTTTCTTTAAAAAAGGACCTTTTATATATCAAGTTGGCATGAATCACCTTGACGAGAACAGTCTTGTAGACCCAGTCTGAGGAGTAGATGGACGTGGCTTTAACAGAGATGGGAATCTCTCCCGGGACTGTGGCTCTGATGGGGAACAGGAGCGTCGTAACGTTCTGACTCAACACTAAGACTTTCCTCACATTGTTCATAGAAAATTCTCTATTGTCTGGTGACACAAATTCAAACGCCAAACTCTCTGCAACAACAACCATCACCTGTGAAGTGCAAAGACATGAAGAGAGCTGTTTTCAGCAGACTATAATTCACTCACAACAGAACAAGCCTCCAGTAACCTGTGTTAAAGTCAACATGAAACAGCATTCGCTAGCTATTTTACTTTCATTTTTCAACAATACTGAGAAAATAATTTACACGTGCACAGTCCCAGCTAAAAAAATATATATATTTCAAGAACATTTTTACTAACGTTCCCATTAAGTTGTCAAAACATTATTCAGGGTTCCCAAACCTTGGTTAACTTTGAATTTAAGTAGCCTCAATGTGGGGACACACGTGTTGTGTTCAACAGCAAACATTGAGGGTCCATCGTAGTAGTTTCGTACGAGCGTGAACGCCATCGCAAAGTACAACACAAAGCACCTCACACGGGAAACACTTAACGTAACGCATAAATGCATGTAACTAACGTAAATCAAGCTAGCTAGTGTGCATAGGGGTGGGGGAAAAAATAGATTCTTAGATGCATCGCGATGCTGACGTGGGCGATTCTGAATCGATTCACAAGTGTCAAAAAAAAACGATTTCGATTGGAAAATAATATGGATTTTTCCAGAAAACTTCTTGCACCAAATAAAAATCAAGCACTTTCAAGGACCTGTATCTATGTGTGTTTACTTCCCAAAACTTTCCAGGGCCTTGTATTTCTCTTTTCAGATTCACATCCAACTTTCAAGGATTTCAAGGACCCGTGGGAACCCTCCCTGAACATTCAAAACGTCCAATTTTTTTTTAAACTTAAATGAATGTTCTAATTTTAGAATTTCTCTGAATATTTTAAAACAAGTAGTTACATTCAAAAAATGTTAGAAGAATGTTAAACTAAAACCGTTTCAGAAGAAATAATGTTCCATTGATGAGTTATAAAATAAAAATCTTGCGCTAAAGTTTTGAAACTGTTACTAAAGACCAGATAACTATTAACAAACATTAATTAATGTTATAGGAAGGATTATAGGAATAATTAATGCTGGGTTACTGGCTGTTTTACAAAACACAAATCTCACCTCCAAATCCTCATCCATATAGTTAAATAAATTGACTTCCAGCAGTAGCAGTTCCCCACGGATCAGGAACGCCGGGAGATTCAGTGACAGGAAGAACTCTTTGAACACGGTGAGCTGGTGAAACAATCACTTTTTTAATAATCAGTTATACATCCTAATATTCAGCGATAGGTTAAGTGTACATGATGCCTCACCTCTGCAGGAGCGCTGATGCCCAAACCTAGATTCTCTGACATCACGATGGCAAAGGCCACCCAAGAGGTCAAGCTGTCCGGCACGGTCACCGGGAAGGAAGCCGAAGCAGAATTACTGCAACAGAACATAAAAAAACCCAGACATAAATCAGTCAGTTGCTTGCATTAAACGAATGTGGGAACTTTGGAGAATATGATGAGAAACATTTTTATTCCGATTTTGATATTAATGTATCTGGGCAAATATGAGCACACAAACTACTGCGATCTTTTTTTAGGGGAAAATATTTGCTCTCCATTTCGTCTCAATGCTGTCGACTCTAGAATAAACGATTACGATATTAAAGAGATATCTCAGAGATTTGTGATTGTATAGAGTAAAAAAATCCAAGTTATTGTTCAGAAGTTGCTTGATCATAGCTCAGAAAGTATTTTTAATACAGTTAGGTGCTATCCCAGTGAAAATCAGGTGATGACAGACGTACCTCATATTAGCATCCAGCCAGATCCAGGTTTCAGGAAAGTCTTTTCGCTGTCTAGGCTCTTGATAACCCACGCCAGCCATCTGATCCACATACTGTCCCTCACCTGCTGTGGAACCCATGAGCATTAGTGAGAAAACCATTGAACAAGAAGACACTACAGGCAAACGTCAATTTTGGTCAATTTTGAGCAGACTAGTGGAAAGAAACCATCCAAACTACACATTTGAGTGGTGTGCTTCAAGGATCGGTTCTTGGTCCACTACTATTTCTAATTTATATCCTCTTGGTCAGATCATTATACATCATATGGACCATATTATCATACACAAAATTATTTTCCAAACCAACCCAATTCAGTTTTTCCAAACTGTGAGAACCGTGATTAGAAATTATGTTTTGAACCAGATCGTCCAGCTTGCTAAATCTTGTTTTCTGCACCTTCGCAATATTGTTCGCATAAGTCCTTCACTTTACCATAAAGATGCTGAAACTGCTATCCAAGCTTTCATAATCTCTAGACTGGGCTATTGTAACTCCTTGTTTAGTGGCCTACCAGCTAAATTCCTTAATCACCTGCAACTGGTACAATAATCTGCTGCTCAATAGCAAAAGTGAGCTGGAATATTAATGTAGAGAGCAAAATTTGGTCTTTGAAAAAACTTAAAGGAGTAGTTCACTTTTAAAAAAAACTTTTGCTGATAATTTACTCACCCCCATGTCATCCAAGATGTCCATGTCTTTCTTTCTTCAGTCGAAAAGAAATAAGGGTTTTTGATGAAAACATTCCAGGATTTTTTGCATATAATGGACTTCAATGGGAACCAAACGGTTCAAGATCCAAATGAGAGTTTCAGTGCAGCTTCAAAGGGCTTTAAACGACACCAGACGATGAATAAGGGTCTTATCTAGCGAAACGATCGCTCATTTAAAAAATAAACAAAAAAAGTTTAAGTTTTATAAGTACTAATGCTCGCCTTGCTCTGTTCTGTGATGAGCGTTCGTGACTCTCCTGTTCGAACTCGTTTATCAAAATGAACAAATCTTTTTTCGAGTCGTGACTCGAAGGGTCCTAGATAAGACCCTTATTCATCGTCTGGTGTCGTTTAAAGCCCTTTGAAGCTGCTCTGAAACTCTCATTTTGACCTTGAACCTTTGGTTCCCAATGTTTTCATTAAAAACCTTAATTTCTTTTTTTAAAGACTCCTTTAAGAAATGTTTGAGTGCATATTATGCCTTAAGAAAATGTGAGTAGTGCAAATCTTGTCGATGTGACTGTGTTTTAGGTGGTTGCCAGGGCGTTACTATGTGGTTGCTAGGGTGTGTTCCTAAGGGGTTGCTTGAGGAGGTTTAGCCTTAAGACTTACGAAACGCAGGGAACATTTGACTCCTCTGCTGATTCAGCCTGGCATCTGTCAGAACCGTGACACCGCACATCTGTAGAAGGAAACAGTGTCCATAAACCATGTGTGGAAAAGTGATACATTTCTGTTCCTGAGATAACAATGAAAAATCATATGACATTCATATGTCTGATCTACCATGAATATGGAATACGGATCTCCCATTTTCATGCTGCTGTAATCTGCATGGGTCATCTCTGTGCTATATGACATAAATTCTTCAAGCACCTGCAAAACACACACACACAAGATCATTTTTCTGATCTTAGATCAGGATAAGCTGCTCTGGAGTCAGTGTTTGCTGATCATTGTTATAAATCACATCCAGAACAACAAATTGAACTACACAATGGCGTCTGCATTATCAAACCCGTTCACCTAGTTCTAGTTTTAGTTTCTTCCTTTTGTCAACAAGTGAAATTCGGGCGTGGTGTTGGCATTTGGTTACATAGGATGACCGGCTTTACTTATCATGAAATCTTTTTTGTGGGAACAAACAATCGTGTGAAATCCCAAAGCTAATTTCCCACACTTTAAACCTCAATAGACTGAACGAGACAAGACATCAGGTGAGAGAGTTCTCCATACAATGGACAAACAATGGATCTCCATATTGCCCCAGTGTTGATGTCTCAGATTATTCTGTGAGCGTAAATGATCTATAATCTCTAGTAGACCATATCACCTTCGTCTCTGTAATGCCATTGTCTTTGTCAGAGTCCATTGTTGCTTTGTCCACCACCAGAATTCCCACCAGAGACCCGGGCTCGGACACAGAAACGGAGAGAGATACAGATTCTGCCGGCCCGGCGCGATCCTGACTCCAGCTCAGGGATACCTGTCATTTAGATCAAGTCAAATTCATGATTATAAAGACATTGCAACCCATTTTACTTCTGTACTGTGACACGTTTCAGAGAAGAAAAGGATATTCAACAAGAATAATTCAATATTCAAATAACTGAATTAATAACTTTAATTATTTTCATTTAATTGCAACGAGTCCAAAAATATTACATTCAGTTTGCACTTAATTATATGAAATATTATTTCTGTAATTAAAAGCATGCAAAAGTAGACTGGACTTAGTCCAATTATTTCACAAATTTAATTGTTAAATGTTTCATCAAAATATCAGAAAATAATATATAATGTAATAAATATATTAAATAATATGAAAAATAGTATATTTGCATGTGCACATTCTGCCCACTTGCATTAAATGGGTTACATGTAATTCAATAAATTTATCAAATATAATTTGAGAAAAATAAATTTGACTGAAATTTCTGTAATACATTCTTTCTGTTTAACCCCATCATGACATTTTGTCCTTCATATAATAATTGTTTGATCTTTCTGACATCATAATAATGTACTGACGTCATTTTTTCCAAATACAGTTTTTATCAGTGCTGGCTTTGTCAAGTTCAGCAGTTAAATTTTTGTCTAAAAAATGACATATTTCAGGATATTCAACAAGAAAATCCATCAGGAATTGAGTATGAAATGCTTAAAGTACTGTTTTAATTTTTCTGATTTCTTTTGATTATTTTAATTTATTCTATGTACTGCAACTGCACTTTGAATTACCATTGTGAATGAAATGTGCTATATAAATAAACTTGGCTTGCATAAAGAATAAATCTTATGTTATCTTCTTACTGTAACTTTTATTACATTAACATTAACATTAACTGGCATTAAATCATAGATAGGAAAGATAACCCACAGTAGTAGCCTAAAACAAATACTATTTATTTATTATTGTTTATCAATAAATTGAAGAATAAAATGAATTCACATTCATGAATATCCACCCTAATCTTTTCTAAATTTGTATTTCCAAACTATTATATATAACGCCGTGATGTTTCTGTTGTCCTGAACTCTTACTGTGTTTCTCAGGACTTGTGTGAAAGTAACTTGTAGAGCATCATTGACGATCTCTCCGTCTGGAAGCGTGTAGTACACCATCACACAAGCCAGTGGAGTCCAAGACTGATCTGTGTTCAGACTGAAGGAAGAGGAGTCTACCGTTCCAGCATCCACCACCCGACCGCGGGACATCACCTACAACACACAGGCTCATTCTCACACATGCCCAATGCACTTACTACAGATATCATTAACAGGATACCCGTGTGAAAAAGAATCTAAATGTAATGAATTACAACAAAACATCATTTGAAATATGCAATTACTAATATCATTAAATAATTTACAACATAAAAGTTGAAATTATGACATACTAAATCAAAATTGTGAAATTATGATTATAATTTGATAATGTCAACATTTTATCTCATAATCATGACTCAGTATTTCATAATTTTGACTTTTTACAGTCAAATTTATGATTTTTTGTCATAATTACAAAAGCAATTTTGTCATTAAGGAAAAAAGTTAAAAATTATCATTTAGTATGTCATAATTTTGACTTTTTTTGTCATAATTTTCATTTTTTTTGTCATCAAAAACTCAAGATCATGACTAAGTATGTCATAATTATGTGTTAGTAGGTCAAAGTTTGACTCTCTATGTCATAATTAAGATTTATCAAAGCACATTCTTTCTTGTGTGTCAGAAATGGGCTTCCGAATCAAATGAATTATCGCTTAAAAGAAAATACTTACAAGGTAGTGGAATCTGGTCAGGTTAAAATTGCTCTCCAAAGTCAAGAACAGCGGCTGTCCGACCTGCAAAAGTCACCCTGTCAGTGCAAACTCAGCGAAAACAAACAAAACACAAACAACTTGAGTACCTGAGGCTCGCTGTCCCTGTGAAGCTGTATGTAGGATCTACTGGGTGAAGAATAACTCTTGTAGAGCTGAAGACGCTGGACTGTGTCTTCAAACCGGGCCTGAAACCAACATCAGGAGGAAGCAGTGCTTAGTACTCGGCTGCGTGCCAATTTACATACTTCTACTAATGAAAAATGAAGTGTTCGCACCTCTATATCAAGTGTAGAAACGCTGTCAGAGAGCTGAACCTGAAATGACATCACCCCATCAGCAGAAACTGGAAGCTGGATCTCTTGGACTGGAATATCATACATGGGAGAGAAGGTTGACATCGGCGTACTGTTCATCATGCGAGGCACCAGGGATTCCTTCTCGTTCCACATCCACGTCCAGGGGCTGAACTTGTGCTGGGTCACCGCCAGCTGCACACTTCTGCTCTGTTCTTCAGCACTCAGGGCCTGCTGGTCATAGCTGGATAACTTCACCTGGGAAATCAGGAAAACATTTGAAAAGTTTGAAAGAATGAATCTCATAAAACCTATTGGTCATGTCTGGATAATAATCTTTTGCATAATGACATTATTGACATGATAGTGACATTAATGTGAAAATAATTATATTTTATTCAAATGCTGTAATTAATGTGAAAAATAATATTTTATTTAAATACTGTGATTAATGTAAAAAAAAATGGTGATAC
This sequence comes from Pimephales promelas, assembly GCF_016745375.1. The sequence continues at coordinate 502,248 of NW_024121191.1, read as the reverse complement.
AGTGTATCATTTTAATGCTGTCAATAATGTGAAAATTATACTTTACATAAATGCTGTCAATAATGTGAAAATAATGATATTTTACATAAATACTGTCATTAATGTGAAATAATTATATTTTACATAAATGCTGTCAATAATGTGAAAATAATGATATTTTACATAAATACTGTCATTAATGTGAAATAATTATATTTTATTTAAATACTGCCAGGGCCATTAATGAAAATAATTATGATATATAATTTAAATATTGTCATTAATGTGAAAATAATTATAAACACAATCATATAAAAACTATTTTATATATTTATTCTGTATTATTTATAAATCATTAGAGTATTTCTGGACTGCCGTTAATTTATGCTAATTTTAATAAATAAATCATTCCAGTAGCATTATGTATTAAAGTAAAAAGTAATTGTCATGAAAATACAAAACAATAAATCTTAATGTTTAAAAAAAATAGACTTAATTTTTTTTCATTTAAAATATAATTTCTTATTTTTCTCTTTGATTTTTTTGAGTGAAAATGACCTGTGGCCAGTCACACTTAGACTAGTCTTAAAATTTAAATTATTTCTTCAAGACTGGTCCTAACTTTTTTAAGTCAGTTATATAATTGGATAATGAATGGGTGAATGAATGGGTGATTGCGAGGCAATGTGTGAAGCGCATTGGTGGCCATGGATCTGTTTAAAGCACAATATAAATGCAGTCCATTTACCAAAATAAGTCCCACCCAAATTTTTTTTTAGTTCTCTTATAATATTTTCCAGTCCACATTACAGGAAGTTGAGTCAACAGACTGCATGTTGCATCAATTCGTGTTTTGAAGTGTAATAAACTTGACACTATAAGTTGACTCGACTTAACTCAAAGCAACAAGATGACTAGACTTGGTTAAGTTGAGTCAACTAATCTTTTTGGTCAAACTAGTTGTCTTAACACAGTGGCCCCTTGACACTTTCACACAACTCACCAAATTCACCCAAAATTCACTCAAAATATGAATAGAAATGTAATGCTAATGAATTTTCTTCAGTCTTTACCTGAGCAGTGAAGGTCATGGAGGGTTTAATGATTTGTGGATGTTGCAGAAACTCTAGATGATATTTCTTATCCACAATAGAAACCCTCACACTACTGTTGCATGTTAAACCTACAGGCAGAGAAATGAAATTCAGCTGAAAGGACATTTTTATTGGTTTATTAATTTGCTTCCAGATCGGCCTAAACAGGACGGGACATAGCCTACCTGTAACGCCCTCAGTGACGTTCACGGTAATGTCGATATATTCACTTGGCCCGTTTCCCTCATAATATGAATATGCGTAATCAGAAGTGAGTTTGTACGATAACGCATCAAATGTGATATCAGCAGATCCGTCAATCTACACCGGAAATAGCAAGTCAGCTTGACAAAGGTAATACGTACTTAAAAATTCAACCGTTTGAATTTGAACGGTTTGTACTCACCGTTTCACTGTGTTCGTAACGTCTATCGAGGCCATTGAATACATGAATATATGTCACAGACATCAGTCCACTGACGGGCTTCCCATAAAAATATCTGAGAAAACAAGACAAAGTATTGCTTGTGTGTTTCTAATGAATAATAATATTGCTCAGGACAAACGCTCACTTTGCTGTGACCGTCCCTGTCAGTGTGTCTTCATAAAGCAGGACGGAGGGGACGTTCACCTTCACCTCAAATCTAGGAAGCACTGTAAACATATATTTAAGATTAATGTCTGAAGAAAAAAAAAACATTGATCATAAATGATAAGTATTATGTGAAATCTCACCATAGTAGTCCACAATGAACGATCTCTCCTGTATAACATCCTGCGTGTCCAAAATAACAGTGTTAAGAAAAGAGCAATAAAACTGAAATTAAATCAATAACGTTACGTTATAAATCCCGTTCACACCAAAGGCGAGAAAGATAACGATAAAGATATCGTTCTAAAAATCGTTCTCAATATTGAAGAATAGCAGAGTTCACACCACAACTACAACGATGGCACAGTGATCACTTTCAGTAAACTATAACGACGTTACATTTTTTTTTTTTTTTTTTTTTTTACAGCCAATCAGAATCCTGAACTGGAGCATTTTGTGACCGACAAGAACGCGCTTAGAATAAACAGAACGATAACCGCTGTGAACTAATATTATCTTTACGGTTATGGATGTGGACAGGCCTTAAAGGGTATTAGTTAGTTCAACCGTAAATGAAAATTATCCCATATAATTTACTCACCCTAAGCCATCCTATGTGTAGGCCTATACACTCTTTACTGCAATTCTTTTAATCAGAATTAAAAAAAAAATATCCTAGGTCTCCAAGCTTTATGATGGGAGTGAATGGTACATTAGATTTTTAAGTACATTTTTGTTAGAAAAATTTCCATATTTAGGCTATAACTTTTTAAACTTTAATGTATGGCTTTTAGTAACGGCTGTACGCGAGTCTAGTTTCGGTGGAAGAGTCCCGACGCATGACGTGAACACCGAATTGCAGAAAGAACAGAATAAAACTCCAGTCATGAATTACAAGTCTAAAATAAGAAAAAAATGAGCTTGAGTTTGTTGCCCAGCCCTATTTGTTTGAAACGCAAGAGGTGTCTACTCTCACCTAAAATTACACTACTTATTTCATACACCAGAACTCGACTCGATTGTGACATTACCTGAGGCTATAGTGATTACAGTTCATAAAGTTTTAATTCATGAGTTTGTGTGCTGCATATAATCTTTGTGTAAGTGGTAAACAGATTTGGCTTGATGTCTGCTATAAAGGGGCTCAGGGAGGAAATTATATTCAAGCTCCCCTTTAACACAAGCAAAAAAAATAAATAAATTACAAAAAGGAGGAGAAGGGGCGAAAGAGCGATGCTGAAAGAACTAACGCTGGGAAGAGGTAAGAGGCAGGTTTTTATAGTAATAATTAGAAAATTAGATGGGCGTACTCCTCCGAAATTACGTTTAATAACTTTAATTACTAAAAAAACGCATGCTTTGCTTTAGAAGGCCTTAACCCACTGACGTCGTATGAATTGCTTTTATGATGGATGGATGTGCTTTTTTTGGGCTTCAAACTCTAAGGTACACTCTTAGAAGAAAAGGTTCTATATAGAATTTTAAAAGGTTCTATTTGGAACCCCTAAAAGGTTCTATACACTCTCAAAAAAGGGTTCCTCTGGAATCTATATAGAACCCTGGGGTTCCATACTTGGCCAATAGAACCTTTTACCAAAAAAAAATGGTTCTATATAGAACCATTTTGGAGTTCCATATGAAGCGGGGGATGGAACCATTTCTTCTAAGAGTATTGCCATTATAAAGCTTGGAAGAGCCAGAATATAACTCTGTGTTGGGCTGAAAGAAAAAGTCATATACCTAGGATGGCTTGAAGGGGGAATAAATTATGGGATAATTTTCACTTCTGGGATGAATTAACCCTTTGAGAGAAGATCAAAGTAAAGCTTTTTGCATTTTCTGGGAGTGCATGAAAGACTGCGCAAAACTATCTGCGCACAGTTCGTGGGTGGTTGACAGGACAATTCTATGTTTTGTCGAGTGGTTTTTAAAGTGTTGCTATGCAGTTGCTAAGGTGCTCTTAGTCTTTTTAAAGTGTTGCTATGCAGTTGCTAAGGTGCTCTTAGTCTTTTTAAAGTGTTGCTATGCAGTTGCTAAGGTGCTCTTAGTCTTTTTAAAGTGTTGATATGCAGTTGCTAACGTGCTCTTAGTGTTTTTAGAGTGTTGCTATGCAGTTGCTAAGGTGCTCTTAGTCTTTTTGAATTGTTGCTATGCAGTTGCTAAGGTGCTCTTAGTGTTTTAGAGTGTTGCTATGCGGTTGCTAAGGTGCAATTAGTGTTTTTAGAGTGTTGCTATGCAGTTGCTAAGGTGCTCTTAGTCTTTTTAAAGTGTTGCAATGCAGTTGCTAAGGTGTTCTTAGTGTTTGTGTTGCTATATGCAGTTGCTAAGGTGCTCTTAGTGTTTTTAGTGTGTTGTGTTGCGATGCGAAGGTAATATATGGCTTTACGTTGTTACGAAGGCAACCGGTCATTCCTTAAAGGTAATTCAGTGAGATTTTTTCAGCTGTTCACCAGGTGGTGACTTTCCACTCAAGTTTTCACACAACTCACGTGGATTCCAGCAATAATTTTCCATGGGCCAAGCGGTGGGTTCTGCGAGAGTTTCAGCTCTTTTGAAACAACACCGAGAAAACCGTCCACAGACAGCCACTGTCGAATCATATTCCCCTTGGGATCCTGGTCACAATAAAAACACAAAAAGTAAGGAATAAGGTTTGTTCTCTCCATCCCTCAGTAGCCTACTCCAGACCGTAGTGATGGGTGTATTCAAAACACTGCTTCATGACGCTTTGAAACCTTTGCAAATTATTTTCTTTAAATCAGTGATTCATTTGATTGCTTCTATCGTTCTCCTCATTTGTAAGTCTTTGGATAAAAGCATCTGCTAAATGATTAAATGTAAAGTAAATGTATAGTCTCTTATTGGTCTTTTTAAGCACTCTATAAAACAAACAAAACACTATTCAATTGAATATAAATATCATATTATGAAGACACTTTTTAATGATAACATAGAGGTTCCTCCTCACACCATCCATATCCGGGGCCTAATTAGATGATTTGTTAATTGCATTCAATAGATTACACATTCAATAATAGAATTGCATTTAGATTGTGAAAGTTTTTTTTTTTGTGCATGTTTAAGCTGAGCTTTCATTGCATTCCCACTGTTCTGATCAGCATGAGCCATCATTTTGCAATGCATGTTTTTAAAAGCTTTGTTTCTCCCATCACTATGATGACACTGCTAATGTATCTGTTCTTATTCTGCCAAAATATGGCTAAAATAACCAATACCAATCACTTGAGAGACACCCACCCTGATATATAGGTTGAGCTGGCCCTTGTACGGCTTTCCATCGGGAGTAACCGATACAACCCGAAATTTCACCGTCTCCCCTGGTTGGTAATTGTTCTTGTCAGTCTGGATAAAGATGGACATGCACTTGGGGCTGAAGACCATCGCGGTGGAGTTTGAAAACACTTGAGCAGCTCCAACAAACCCCTTAACGTGAAGCTGATATGGATACCAGTAACTCAATTCATCATAAAAGACCTGAAGAGGGAAAATAACACATAGGTCACAGACAAAAACTTTTAATCAATTTTAATGTTACTTTTAATGTTACTGTGCAGGCTTTTAATCAATTCATTTGTAGATTCAATCATAAAAAACTGCAGTCCTGATACTCACAGGTGGAAGAGACAGTAGTCTGGTAGAGCCTTTAAAATCAAAGCAGAACAGACACTAATACTTGTTTGAACAGGGTGGAGTTGTGTATTATGTTATTTTGTATTTACATTGTATACGTCATTGTAAAAATGTGCATTTTTGAGTTTGACAATGCGATTTTCAATGTAAATTTAAAGAGTTCAGACTAAATAGAATATATGTTGTTATATAACTGTCTGAGAAATGTTACATTTCTATATTTTACCTGCTGGGACAGTGCTCTGTGTTTGGGCCACACTGGTGTTTCCATGAATGAGTTCAGCTGTGACTGTGATGGGATAATCTGACAGAATGCTGACTGATATTGTGGTGGGAACGCCACAGCGCAGAACTTCAGAGACGGATATGAGATACGAGGGATTCTTTGCTAGGCTGAAACTAAAAAAAAAAAATGTATTTTCATGGGATTATGATTGAGATACATAATATATCTGCAATAATATATTTCTCTCAATGATTAGAGTTTTTAATTATGAATATTAGCATGAACTGGCTGAAATTGGATGCAGATAACAAATAACAGAACTTTTTTTTAAGAACTTAACATTAGAAACATTAAACTCTAAACAGCTACTTTTCTATCTTCCACTATACCATTTAAAAATGTGAGTTCTGTACAATTTGTTTTAAAAAATGTTATACTTTTATTCAGCAAGGATGCATTAAATTGATCAAAAGTGACCAAAGACATTTATAACGCTACAAAAAAAAAAAAAATTGTGTGTTTTTTAAACATATGAAGCAGTTTTCAACATTGATAAGAAAAGTTTTTTGTTTCATTTTAAAATGACTTAAGCTTCAAATGGTCTTCGTCTCCTGTTTACACTTCAGGGTCTATACGACCCCAACAATTGATTGAGTAATTGTACATAAAATATACATTTTTAATCATACAAATAATATATCTTTTTTTTTGGTTCACTTCTCATCTATTCATTAATGCTGTGTTTTTTTGGAGATATAAAGTACTTTTGTATCCATATACCACACCATTTTTTTATGATACATTGCATTTATGCTCTAGTACTAGGCCTTCATTTCTGTGTAAAATTTTTCAGATTTATGCCGGATTTTTTTTTTTTTTTTTTTGGACACATGAAGAAAATATATTTCGTTTTTTTCACATTTCCCATTCATTTCAATATGGGGTCATATTGACCCCGAAGACCAGAATTTTTTTTTTTTTTTTTTTTTTTTTACATAACTTCAGAACAACCGAATCAAGCCCAGTTTTGTGTGTGTGTGTGTATGTATAAATAGATCAAGAAAGTCACTAAATCTTTTTCCACTGAGATGAAGGGAACCCTTTTTTTATTAAGTAAAAGTCGATTGGGGTCGTATAGCACCCATGACCCGATTGAGGGCTACTAACATAGAAAAGTTATTTTAAATTGTAATATTTCACAATATTACTATTTCTACTGTATTTTGATCAAATAAATACAGCCTTGGATAGAATAAGAGATTTATTTCAAAAACAAATTAAAGAGACAAAAGATACAGATTTGGAATATTGAGCATAATACAAATTATTATTTTGCTATCAGGATTTTCCATATTTGCTAAAAATTTCTAGTTCATCACTAAATCGTCAACATCAAAAGGAATACGAAAGTTCTATTCTGTGGTATTTTAAGTAATGCAGTTTTTCTTCAATTTTTAACCATTGTAATCACCTTTTAAATGACTCTTTCAAACATGTTACTCTAATACAATTGGAAATCTGACCAACCTTGGTGTGACTAGAGTTCCACTGCAGAATAGTAAACATTCCAGAACTCCAAAGACTTGAATCCACTCCATTTGCAGGTGTGACACTCCAGTGAAAGCACTTACTGAACTACTAAGACCAACAGATGCTTTTATAGAGCGATCCAACACCTGATCCTTCATCACTCCACCTACACACCTGAGGGAATAACAGCCCATTCACTGGACAATGAAGGGACTTTACAAAGACTTGCATAACATGTTTGAGAACACTGTAAAAAAATTATATATATATTGTAATTTTAACAGTAAAAACAATATGAGAGTAAAAAATGTTAATTAGTTAACAGTAAGTTCCCATACTATAGACGAGAAAAAGTGTAATAGATAAAAAAGTACAAACAGATTTTAATAGCAGCTTGGCCTTGTTAATTCAATAGATTTTTTTTTTTTTGTAAATGACTGATTTAAATAGTAGAATTTACAGACTGTTCTGTCAATATTTATTTATTTGTAATCATGTTTACTGTATTTTTTACATAATTATTCTGGAAACCACAGCTGCCAGTTTTATTTTTTAAAGACAATGATTTTTTTGTTCTTTTACAGTGAATAACTAACACTGTAGGAGCAACGAAATGTGGAGTAAAATAAAACAAAAGCGTTGTATTGAACATAAAGTGCATGTGTATTTCTCCCTCGTGCCGACAGATGTCGCTGCTTAAAAACACAATGGAGCGTCATACGTGTGACGTAGAGGTGAGAGGTCGGAGCGTCGTCCTGCACACACGGGAGAATGACAACATTACGAGCTTTCACGTGCGATGATCTGTTTAAATTCAACAATATGTGAGTTATTCATTTACACATTATATAATAGAGCTGGTGATTACCATTTCAAAAAAAGTGCTGTAGCGTTACTATCGTAAAGTGAAGGTAGTTAGCACTATGATAATCAGCTTCATGTACGATGTAACGCTACAGTTGTTATGATCATATTTAACATGATAATGTTGCACAGTCTGCTAACAGAAATTAGCATGTTTCTTCAACGTATTAAATTATTTAGAAAGAAAAATGTTCAAAAACATGCTACTTTGTCTTACTGTGCTGCATCATATTGATTATGTTCCTGGTGTATAACATCAGAGTTCACTTATTAATTTTACAGTTTTAATTTTGACTGTCTATTTGTATCCCACAGTAATCTGGACCCCTTGACAGAAACTGTATCCTTTAAAACAATTACAAGCTGATTATCTCTTAATAACCAAATATTGTTTGATTAATCATCCTGTCATGACTCTTATAGAGTCGCTTTCCCCCCTCATTTTTTTTCTTCTTAACTTTCATTCATTGTACAGTATGGCATTCCCTTCTATCTTCAATATTTGGCTCACTGGCCGGAGTATTTCATAGTGGCAGAGGCTCCAGGAGGGGAACTGATGGGCTACAGTGAGTCAAATGTGCTTTTAGTTGAACATTTTAATGGGTGAACATTCAGAGATTAATTACTCATGTCATTCCACACCCGTATGAATATAAAAAAAGACATGTTTAGACATGTTAACGCTCATGCTGCTCTTTTCTATACATTGAAAGCATTGAGTGAGGAACAGTCAGAAATTTTGCTAACTTTAACAGTCAGATTGGTATGGAAGCTTGTTTCCGCCACTGAATAAAAAAATAAAGTAAATAATTGTGACTTTTTATCTCACAATTCTGACTTCTTTTCTCAGAATTGCGAGATAAAAAGTCCGAATTGCGTGATATAAAGTCGCAATTGCGAGTTATAAGGTCAGAATTGCGTGATATAAAGTCAGAATTGCGAGATATAAAGTCAGAATTGCGAGATATAAAGTCAGAATTGCGAGATATAAAGTCAGAATTGCGAGTTATAAAGTCAGAATTGCGAGATATAAAGTCGCAATTGCGTGTTATAAAGTCAGAAATGCATGATATAAAGTCAGAATTGTGAGATTTAAACTATTCTGAGGGGGGGAAAAAGTTAGTCTTTTTTCCCCTTATAATTGGCCTAATAAGTCGCAATTGCGAGTTTATATCTCACAATTCTGAGAAAAGATGTCAGAATTTCGACATATAAACTCGCAATTATGTGTTATAAAGTCAGAATTGCGAGATGTAAACTCGCAATTGTGAGAGAAAAAAAGTCACACTTCTGTCTTTTTTTCTCAGAATTGCGACTTTATATCTCGCAATTCTGACTTTATAACACACAATTCTGACTTTACAACTCGCAATTGCGACTTTATATCACGCAATTCTGAGAAATAAAGTCAGAATTGTGAGATATAAACTCGCAATTGTGAGAAAAAAAGTCAGAATTGTGAGATAAAAAGTCGCAATTATTTACTTTATTTTTTTATTCAGTGGCGGAAACAAGCTTCCATAGATTGGTGTGTGTGTGTGTGTGTGTGTGTGTGTATAACCTGTATGTGAATGGTCCTGTAGTCATGGGGAAGGCAGAAGGGTCCGTGGCCAGGGAGGAGTGGCACGGGCACGTCACGGCTCTCTCTGTGGCCCCAGAGTTCAGGCGACTGGGTCTGGCTGCTAAACTCATGGAGATGTTAGAGGAGATCTCAGAAAGGTACAAACATGTAGTAAAAAAAAACAAAAAAACAGTAAAAATCCGAAATCATATTGTTTATTAGCTGTAAAATAATAAATCTGTGTCCTGTTTTTATTTTGTGGTTCTCCTCTATTTAGGAAGGGCGGATTCTTTGTGGATCTCTTTGTTCGGGTTTCCAACCAAGTTGCTGTGAACATGTACAAACAGCTCGGCTACAGCGTGTACAGAACGGTTATAGAGTATTACTCTGCCAGTAACGGTGAACCTGACGAAGATGCGTATGGTGAGATATCTGCTTGCTAATTGCCCTAACCCTACTGTTCAAAGGTTGTTGTTTTTTTTTAATAAATTAATACTTTTATTCAGCAAGGAAGCATTCAATTGATCAAAAGTGACAATAAAACATTTGTAATGTTACAAAATATTCTATTTAAAATAAATGATCTTTCTATTTGTCAAATAATAATAATTAAAAAAAAATCATGGTTTCAACAGAAAGCAGCACGACTTTCAGAATTGATAATAATAATAATTGAGCATATTAGAATGATTTTTGAAGGAAGTCTGGAGTAATGATGCTGAAAATTCAGCTTTGATCCGACACAGAAATTTAATATATTCAAACATTTTAAATTACAATTATATTTTTACAATAGTACTTTTTTACTGTTTTTTTTTTTATCAAATAAATGCAGCTTGGTGAGAAGATATATATTTCAAAAACAATTTCAAGAAATTACTAACCCTAAACTTCTGAACGGTAGTGAACATGACTTATGGGTCATTTCAATTGTCTGATGTTAGTAGATCACATCCAGGTTATTATTGGTGTTATTTTTATAGTTGGTCATATTTAAGGGTAGAGATTTGAATAAACCCATGACCTTAAATATTGAACTCACGGACAACACGTAACCTGTCTTGCAACATTTGTGCTGCTTGTTAACTTTACTAAGCAATCAGACTTTTCACCAGAGAAACAAAAGGCATGTTCTTTCATTTTGACAGATATGAGGAAGGCTTTATCCAGAGACACAGAGAAGAAATCCATAATTCCGCTTCCACATCCTGTCCGACCAGAAGATATCGAATAACACTAATAAGTGGCTCTCTGAAACCATCAACATCCAACTGGGAAAACCAACGTTTGCTTTTTGTCACAATAATGATCTGAAATGTCAGAGAGTCACTGCTTTGAATTGTTGTTTTCTATTGGGTTAATAAAGCTGAAACTAATAGGACATTGGAAATGTACTGTAGTTACACGAAATAAAAATGTTTAAGGGAAAACTTTGCTGATTTGTCTTATTAAACAACATATAAAACTTTTGTTCAGGTTGACACGTGATTAGCATAATCGGGGTCACTATACATTTTTATCTCGGATCGCCACTGAAATCTCTCATTTTCCCTGTAACACTGCAAAGGCAGTGAATAAACTTTATCCTGTAAATATGTTTAACAGATTTAGTAAATTAATGCAGTAAATAAATTCAATAAACAGGATTCTGCCTCTGCATTATTATTGTATTAGTTATTTAAAAGTAGATCCCAAACACATTTTCATGGATAGCGAGATTGCGAATCAGCTGGAGGATGCCATTTTCACAGTCACGATGAAACGGAAGTAGCGAAAGATCTTCCGTATTGTGATGTATATCAAGCGCAACAAAAAATTCGAAAAACAGTGTTTTCCCCCCCAGGAAGATCAATTTATAACATTTTGATTAACCCTCTGAGCTTCTTCGTCCGAAAATCAATTTTGAATTGTTTAATTTTTTTGCTTTTAATTTTTTTTGTTATATTACCTATATGAACAAATGAAAAAATCAAGGAGATGATTCTGATTTGTTAAAGGGCCGTAAAAAAAGTCACACATAGCTTCTTAGCTTCAGAAGCTAGTCACACTTAGCTTCCTCCCGGTCAAAAATGGACGACGTAGGAAATGAATGGAAATACGAAAAAACAGAAAACTCAGAGAAACTTTTGGTGGTATAAGCTACAGATCAGCAACTGTGCAGAAAAAAAGTGTACAGCAATGAAGAGGTGACTAAAACATCAAGAGTGCAAATAAGTTTTAAAATTGAAAATATATTTTTTTGTTAAAAAATAAAGTAGTTGTCTTTTAGAATATCTAAAATAAAATAAAAAACGAATAAGAAATCATGTCTAAAACAACAAAAGGAATAAAAAAGCCTTCCTATGTATTTATATAGGAAGCTATTGGCAGCTATAGGACATTGCACACATGTAACTATTTTTTAGTTACATGTTAAAAATAAACAAAATAAAAAAATAAATATATATATTAATTCTAATGGAAAAAATAGCTCATAAAAATTATAAATTATTGCAAAGTATCATAAAAAAATTCTTAATAATAATAATAATAATCAGAAAATATTATAGAATAAAAATATATTTATATTTATATATATAGCTAAGTGTAACCCATTTACGAAGAAGCCCAGAACATTAACAGCTCAAACATTTAAAAATGAAACACGTGGTATGGATTGTTTCCAATAATATTTATAATATGCATTCAGAAAATAGGGTGAATTTTTATTTCATGACTTCAAAGCTGCCGTCGTCAAAAATTTTTTTTGATCATATTCAGTGAAATCGACACTATAATCTCACAGAACAACAACAAAAAAAAAAAACACGCTTCTAACAACACTCTTGCAAAAATCCACCGCTCCCGTTTAATCGAGTCCAATCAGTGCAGGGGGTGTGAGATATGACTGTCAATCACAGGTCGTGCCCACGCCACCCCTCACGCAAGTTACAATCGGATTTTGAAAGGTGGAGATTTGCGTGATTTAATTGTTGGATGCAGAGCTTGCAACATTTCTCCCCTGACTGACAGGTAATTGCGCTTTATCAACCAGTTACTTTATGTCTTCAAGTAGCCTATGTTTATCCAAACGTGTTGGTAAGGATAGCTTACGTTAGCTTTGTTTGCGCTGAAATCCGTGTGAACGTAACGGTAGGTTTATAAACATGTCCAGATGAAGGAATAAAGTTCGGCTTTTTGATGAGACGGACAAGAATGTTTGGTTCGCACCTTTATTTTGTTAGAAAAGAAAAGAGACAACGAGTCAAATAATATGTTAAGTTCCAACCACACCAGTTCACTGTTTCTCTGCGTCCGCCTTTGTTTGTCCGGTCTTCTCTTTGTCGTCTTCGTGATGGCCATCACTCTCGCTGTCACTGCTGCTGCTGCTGCTGCTATCATCGCGATCGTCATTTTCATTCTCCTTCTGTTCTTTATGGGCCGCCGGTTCCTCCTCGTCTGGTTCTGAGCTCTCCTGTGGTTCCTTCCCTTGAGGAACCTGCTGTTCTTCTTCGTCGTCGTCATCTTCTTCTTCTTCCTCCTCCTCCTGCTGCTGCTGTTTCTTCCACATCTTGGCCATGGCCAGCAGTTTGAGGTTGGGCTGATTGGCAGCATCCTCTGGGAAGATGTAGTCGTAATATTCTTCCCAACCTGCATCCGACTAACAAACAAACCAATGACATGGTGTTAGGCATGACTAGTCGATGCAAGAAAGAACACCCACACAACTGAGACGAAAAAAGACTCTCACCCCATCCTCCGCTGTGATCTTCCTCCTCTTCTTCACCTTCTCCGGCAGGAGTTTCTGGACTCGGTCTTTGTTGGCCGACGAGCCAAACTCCTCCTCGTAGTCTCTCCAGGACTCCAGGAGCATCAGACGCTCCTCCTTCTCCTCACAGCCCTGCATACTCTTATTGGCCTCCTCGTAGATTTGTCTGCATCGCTGTATGCGGTCCTCGCTGTCAATCGACATCTCAAACTGCGCGTAACTGATCCAGACCTAGAATACAACGGGATTGGAATCAAACGAGTGGGATATTTATTTAAAATGAGCATGTTGTGTTGTCAATTGCTTACTTTGACGTGTTGAGTCCGCTGTAACAGTCTCTTGTACAGTCCTCGTGTGTTGTCGTATTCTTCTTGCTCGATCTCGAAGTCGATGTATGACTTCCACAGCACCTGACGTGAACAATACAGAGGAGAAACAGTTCAGAATCACTTTTAACCCAGTAAAGCCTGACAAATTAAATAAGTGTTTTTAAATGGAAAAGTTTTATTGGTAAAAATTCTCTATTTGATATATCAGGATTGTATGGCTCTTACAGTATGATATAGTGAGAATATGGAGCTTATACTGGAGGAGAACATATCTTAATTTTATTCAGAGGTCAAAACTAAGCTAAAATATGCAATTTGGTGGAGTTGCTGATATTTTTATGGCCAAAAAGAAACGATTAATGAGATCTTCATAACAGACTAATTCCATAAAATCACATAAATGTCAGTCTTCGCTCTTTCCCAATTGTATGTTTTAAGGCTATTGCACACTGTGTGTGATTCTCCTGGTTACAATAAAGGAAATAATAATAATAATATTTAAATGCTTGGTTTTATGATCAAAGCTCAAAAACATATTGCAATAATTAAAATTGTGATTGAGACATGAAAAAATAAATGTTTCTCAAAAGCCTGATTAGAAGGTATTATATACTCGCATTTGAACACGGTCTGAACCAGACTTTGAGCAAAATTAAATGGGGAAAATAAACTTTAACATGACTTGACGTTCTGACCTCTGGCATGTCCAATCGTGGTTGTCCAATGGCCAGTTCAAATATAGCTCTGGCCCGTTCTGTGTCTCCCAGGATTGTCTCCAGCTCAGAAAACTTGATCCAGGTGGTGCAGTTCTCCGGACTGAACTCCAGGTACTTCTCGTAGAGCTTCCTGCAGCGGTCGAACTCCCTCAACTGGAGCTCCAGCTCAATGTAGCCCTTAAAAAGTTTGTTTTTGGGACATTTTCCAATGGATGTGCCCTGATAGGACAGAGGTCAGAGGTTATAAACACTACCTTATGATAAACTTAAAACATTCAGAAGTTTGGAGAAGAGTCTCGTCTGCTTGCCAAGGCTGTATTTATTTGACCCTAAAACCGTATTCTGGACAAATGTGGGCAAAATAGTTTTTTTTTTTTTTTTAAATACTTCCCTTGATCTGAGCGGTACAAGACTTGGATACTTTTCCTAAGTTTGCCTCCTGATCACACACAATTTTTTTTTTTTTTTTTTTTTTTAGAATTTTACTCAATTCTACAATGTTAAGTAGGTGAAAAAAACTCCTTAATCTTGTATTTGGGTCAAAAATGGGCACCCATAAAAATAAAAATTTAGCGCATTATAAAATAAGCCAAAATGAGACACCAGGTGATAGCAAAGTCACTTCATCTTTAGGTTTTAGCTCTGACTAAGAACTTATTGGAATGATATTTTAATGTAGTTAATTAAAAAAAAAATAATACATAAAAATAAGCATAATTTACATAGAAAATAGGGTACTTTTTGAAGTAAATAAATTCAAAAAGTCCCCCAAAATAAAAAAAAACACCATAAATGGATAGACAAAACTTTATCGAAGACAAAGATATAACATTTATAATAAATAAAAATTAGGATCACACCTGAGTCCTCTGTGCCCACATTTGTCCACAATTACAGGATTAAGGGCTATGAAGTGAATACGGTTTGAGGGCTACACAAAAATACAATAAAAACAGTAATATTGTGAAATAATATTATTGTATTTATAAGAAATGTTTTCCATGTCAATATACTTTGAAATGTAATGTATTCCTGTAATCAAAGCTGAACTTTAGTGTCACATGATCCTTCAGAAATCTTTCTAGTACGCTGATTTTCTGCTCAAGAAACATTTCTGATTATTATCAATGTTTAAAACAGTTGTGATGCTTAAAACGTTTGTGGAGAATATGATAAATATTTTTTTAGGATTCTATGAAAAGAACAGGATTTATTTGAAATAGAAACCTTTTCTAATGTTATAAATGTCACTTTTGATAAATGTTATGCGTACTCGTTGAATCACAGTATTAATTTCTTTCTTTAAAAAAAAAAAATCTTAAATAAAAAAAAATAAAAATCTTAATGACGTCACACTTTTGAACAGTAGTGTAAAAGTAAATCAGTTTTAGAGTGAAACACTTACCAGGCATCGTCTAGCATTCTGGAGGTTCTTTTGTCGGATTTCAAACTGCCCATACAAGAGCCAAATCTTGGCAAATGTAAACTGAGAATAAAAAAACATGTATAATTAGAAAACAAATTAAACTTAGACATTGTAGCAACATCAGAATGTAAAATCCTTTCACAGAAAAAATGCAGTCGAGCACAACACAGCTCTTGACATGGTTGCAAATTCTCCACAAGGGAGCAGAATAAATTAAAGATTATTTCACCACAAATGGCATAGTTGTCATGAAAATAATGTTTTAACCATTAAGACGATGAAAAGTTTATCACCTTTTTGTGTGGTATAACCTCCAGACATGCCTGGTACACCTGCCTCGTTCTCTCAGGGTCCTAAACAAAAGATATTACATTAAACTCTGCCTCAAAATGTGTACATATAATTACAAGACTCGACTGAATGCTTTCTGTCTATCATACCTTGACCTCCAGCTCCTCATAGAGAGCGTAGTTAATCCACAGGTAGATGTAGCGTCTCCAGTGTCTCTTCTCTTGGATGGGGGGTATGTTGGCTATCGCTCTCTCATACACTTCTCTAACCGTGTCCGCATCCGCGTCACTCTCCACCAGGCGCAGGTAATCAAACCAAGCATCATAATTATGTGGGCTGGCCTATACAGGAGGAAATTGTGTTAACAAGCAACACAGAGTCATCAAGAAACTTGTGCAAAACTACAAACTGGTTTAGCAAAGACCAAATAGTTTCCATCCGAAAAAGAAGGAAACCAACAGATTAAACTCTAACAATGCAAACAATGTCTTGACCAGGTAATTATAATAATAATAATAATAATAAATTAGGGCTGTGCAAAAATTAATTGTGATTAATCGCATCCAAAATAAAAGTCTGTGTTAACATAATATATTTGTGTGTGCTGTATATAATTATTTTGTATATATAAATACACACACATGCTTGTATATATTTAAGAAAATGTGTTATTCATATATAAAATATTTATATAATATAGATTATGTATTTATACATGTATACAGAATTTAAGTGCAAATAATTCTTAAATATATACATGCATGCATAGATATTTATATATACAGCACACACAAATATATTATGTAAACACAGACTTTTATTTTGGATGCGATTAATCGCAATTAATTTTTGCACAGCCCTATAATAAATATAATCACGCTTTACCCACCTTGACTTCCTCTTCATACTGAAACCTCCTCTTGCTGACGATCACATCTTCGATTCCTCTCCGGTCTCCAAACCTCTTCTCAAACACGGTGTAGTTCTTGAACAGCTCCTGGGCCTGTTGCTTGGGAATTCGGTCCAAAGCGTATTTATAGATGATGCGAACTCTCTCAAACTGAAAGACACAAAGCCAATGGTCACACATGAAAAGGAAACATCTTGTTTATTGGATGAACGAACACAGGATGTCATACCTCCTTCTGCTTCTCCTCAAATCTGGCAAAAGCCACGTAGAGGCTCTCGCTGATGTGATCCTCACCAAAAAACTCCACGGCTCTCTCAAACACTTTCCTCCCGAGAGCGATGTAGCCGTGCTTATCTTCAAAGTTAGCGTACTTGATCCAGTTCTTCACTTCAGGATGGACCATCACGAGTGCTCTGCTGTTAAGGAATGTATCTACATTTTTTATGTCACAGACATTCAATCTCAAATGGGACATTATATAATAAACATGATTTAAATGCATTTATTTATTTGTACATATTTCAAGTCAAGTAAAATTTGTTTGTATAGCGCTTTTCACAAATACACACTGTTTCAAAACAGCTTTTTTATATTGTTGTCTACAATATCTTCATGACTTATTCGCATTTAGTGGATTACTGGGCAATCTTATTTGTTTATTTATGATTTAACGCCATATCAGCAGCATTGGCTATATTCATGGCGAAATCAACAGTATTGATTTTTTTTTTTTTAATTAATGCAATAATTTAACAATTTTGTCTTTAAAAAAAACAACAAATCGATATACAAAAACCTACATATAAAAAACAATAATAGTAATAACAATTATATAGAATCTTTCAATTCAATGTATAATAGAAATTCTAAAATTATTCCAGGAGAAACCTTTTCAAAAATGTCTATTAAGATATTTTCTGAATAAAAAACGTTGTCTCATATTATAAAAACAAAAAGTATATTCTATTAAAATATGTTTTACACTCAAATTCTTACACAAATCCCAAACCAGCTTCCCTTCCCCTTTCAAAAAATATGAATGGCTGAGTCTCTAAATTTCATGAGTCTCAATTCTACATCTAGTATAAACAATACAAGCAATCAAACAGTTTAGGTATGTTATATAGATAATAGTGTGTATATTTGCACTACATGAGATTACTGTATATATGTATGTGGATAAAGCTGGACAAACTTACATAACCAACTTTATACAGAAATGGATGACAATATAGTTGCATTTTGCAAGAAAATCAATCAATCCACTAGGATTTACTAACGTGAAGGTACTGTATGTATCGGAATTCTGGATAAAGTTAATATTTATAATATTTCAGAGTAAAATAGATAATTAATGAAAGGATATAATTCTCATAGATGCTCCGGGCCTTGTCCACCTCCTTATAGCGCAGCTCAAAGTTGATGTAAGAATGCCAGGCCTGTTCCTCCGGCTCCCACTCCATCCAGCGCTCAAACACCTGCCTGCAGCCGGCCACGTTCCCCAGCATCTCCTCCATATAGGTGTACTTGTACCTGGTGCATAAACATACGCGTCACAAGAAGAAAAAACAAGGGTATCTTTGTCTGAATACATTATTGTCCATATTAACAAATCGCTACTGAGATTATAAAAATGTGATGACGCCAGGATTTCTGAGTAACGGGTATATAGCATTGAGTTAGCATTTTAGCACTACCAATTCCCTCGCTCTAAAGTCTATAGGATTTTTGAATGGGTTTTTGCTAAATCACCTGAAGTAAGGTCTGTGGTGAACAAAGCCTCTAGATATTTTCACATTTTGATCTATGACATAGAACACACAGTTATATTCTGCTTGTGTTTTTAAAAACTTTATATAGGCTTCAAAATGTATAAATGTTGGATTAACTAAAAGATTATCTTGATAGACAAAACGTGTAAGGGTCACAACTCTTTGTTGAACACAGATCTTATTTTTTTTTTAGGGTCACAAATCTTATCGATTTTCCAAAAGTCTATGGGGAAAATGCATAGCTTTTCGATCGAGGGAACCAATGCGCCGCTAGCTTCCGAGTTGTCCTAAAAAATGACGTCATAACTTCGGCACTCTATTCGGTACTTTCAAATGCTTCCGTGTGCATCTGTGTAAACATTCAGTGAAGACCATTAAAGCTTTCTATTTACAGCAAGTTTCATGCTACTTTGTACACTGCAAAGTTTCTGGATTGACAACTGTATATAATTGTGTGATTCAATCCAAAACTGCAGTGATTGACAGTGACATAAGCACAGCAACAGATGGGACAAAACTGATACTGTATGTCAAAACAGATATGTGCATAATCTTAAATCTCAAGAGTGTAACTGCAAACTAATAGACTTTCTTAAAAATGTGTATGTGTTTCTTGTCCATTCTATTACTTGATCTTTTTATAAACAATGTTTATTTTTAAACATATCAAGGCTACCTGCATTATAAATAATACAATCATTTAATCTGATATTTTCAAATAGTTCAAGAAAATAGTTCCAACAGTTTTTGCTATGGTACGAAAATCAGTACTGAGAATCTGGAATTGTGGTACCGTGACAACCCTAGTATAATCATGAGGAGAAAGCGTACCAGAACTGATTGACACGGGGCAGGATGGTGATGGCTCGGTCCCAGATGTTGCGAGAGTGATTCACCTGCCGGTTCTTCATCTCCATCTCTGCATACTTTAGCCACAGTGTGATATTGCGGTGATCCACATCGAGCGCACGCTCGTAGATGGAGCGAGCTCTGAAGACAACCAAAAGAAAAAAGTTAAGGAAATCACATCTAATCCACAATTCAATCAGTAAGCGCTGAACAGAAACTCACCTCTGGACCTCTTGCAGGCTCTCCTCCCATTGTGCGTACTTGATCCAGTTGCTGATGACAGTTCTGTTCTTCCTGATGTTGTCTTCAAACGCCTGAGATGAGAGGAAAAAATGAACTTTATTGATTTCTTTGGTTTCTAACGTCCTAGCTCGACGTTCCGGGACTATTGTGTTTTCCTGTCGGGCTACCAAAACGCATAACCGGCCTGCCCGACAAGCTATCTGAAATAGTGTTATCAAATCCTCCCTTTATTCACATTATTGTCTAGTTATTTAAAGGAAAAATATGACTGCGCAAGTTTTTGATCATGCTGATTTATCCACAGCGCAATTTCTCATGAATGCACGTTTTAAGAGAAACACATGATCAATAAAAATTAAAGCTGCACTTTCACATGTATGCTTTCCTTTGCGTGAGAATGTTTGAATCCACTGTAAAGCTGCTTTGAAACAAAAAAATCTGTATTGTGAAACGTGCTACGTAAGTAAAGGTGATTTGACCATCATATATCCTGCTAAATAAACAGTATAAAATAATTTGATTTTACACCATTTACTTGTCATAGTATTGCCAAGGTGCATGCCAAGAAAACCTTGTTTTATTGCATGCATATTGCTAATATTATGTTTATGATGCACATACCATGACAAAACCATAGAAATGTCATGTTTTTAATACATGAACCATAACAATATCATGTTGTATGCCATGTACCTTGCTAATGCTATGCTTTTTGGGGTATGTGTTCCAGGCATGTACCATGGTAATGTCATGGTGTTGCCATCGTACATACTTTACAAGCAAATTTTATTGACTGTACCTTGCAAACATTATATTTTTTAGGGAACATACCATAACAAAGGGTATGTACTGTGGTAATATCATATTTTGGGCATTATCCTGATATGCTAACCATACAGCACTACTATGGTAACGTTAGACATCATGTACCATGGTACTGTATTTTGATCCCATGATGTATTTTTGCAAATAATGTGATCATACAGAGATCTGGCGCTCATACCTTTCTCTTCCTCAGTTTATAGTCGTTGAGCTCTTCCTTGTCTGTGATCTTCTGTTTGGGTGGAGGAGGCAGCAGCTCTAGCTCTCTCTCCTTCGCCTCTCTGAGCAGCTGCTCTGCGGTGATTTGCACCTCCGCAGGGGCCTTATTCTTCACCTGAACACATAACGTACAATAAACACACAATTAAACACTGTTCAACATGTTTAATTACAACTCAAAATATTATATAGCAGTTGTTTACAGAGGAACACAGCACAACAACTTCACGTTGTTTACATGCTAATGCTAACTCATAAAACATTATTTGTTACCTTCGCCACTTTCGGGATTCTCTGTTTACCCGCCGCGGTGGACGCCATGATTATTACGCTCCTGTCACTTTGGTGTAAGGAACCTTTACGTGTTTGTTTAAATTTGTAAACTTCGATAACCCGCTAAAGCATTAGCGACGTCTCGATGCCGTGTGTCGCAAGTCGCGTCTGTCGTGACGCGCGCTCTAACCTTTGACTTCAGCTACGTCATAGAGTCCCGTCACCATGGTTACATGACGCTTGCTAACGGTTAGCGAACTGCAGAATTATGACTGAATGAACTGAATTATTTTTATTACATACAAATTTCTGCTTTTAAAACACTGTTTTTAGTATCCTCAAACGAAAGGTCTGTTTATATTGTCTTTATATTATACTTTTCTTCAATGTAAGTGAATGAACATTGTTTTTCTTATTTATTGTGTACGAGTGACGAATCTCAAACTAAACATACGTAATGATCCAATTTAGTGTGTCTAAACGTTTGACTGGTCGCGTAGACATACAATAAAATAAATTTTAAAGCTACAACATAGTTTGTGTCTATATGTAATCACATTTGTTTATTGTATTAGATTTAAAATGAGCACCATCACTTCATCCACTGGTAAAGCTGAAAGTGTGACTGTGAGGAGGACAGAATGGTCGGATGCTGAAGAGATAGATCGTCTGATCAGGCCTGCAGCTGTTGCTGTGTTTGGGAGACTCAATGTCATCCATCTTCTGTAAGTGTTAAGAGTCAGTCAGTTAAAATTAGTTTGTTAAAAGTAAAAAAATAAATTAAAAAAATCAAAATTAAACTCTTTTTGTTTTAATTTCTCATTGCAGTGAGAAAGCAAATTTAGCTGTGACCCTGAGCACCAGTAAGAGTGAAGTGCTCGCCCATGCATCTTTCTCAGATCACCCCATTGAAGAGCTGGTGGATCAAGCATGCTGGGAGAATTTACTTCAGAATCACGTAGATGGCCAGAAATTCACTGTAAGCAAAGCAAATATGCCAAGGTGTCCATTCATATTTATAATATATTTTTTGAACGCCCACCTGATGGTGTTGTTTCTCTTTTTTCCAGCCCATGAACACTCTTTTCCTGCGTCTTTTTGTGGCTCAGCCTGGTTTCTCCATAGGGGGCGCTAAAGAGATAGTGAGGTAAAAGCAAACTCCTTTGAGTGAACAGGCATTGTGAAGTTCACCTATAAGAATTACAGTGACATGAATACACACAGTCTGCTCACTGGTTTATATTTAACTTAATAAAACGAGACAGATTTGTCTATTGTTATTCAGTTAGAGTGAATATGAGCTTAGGCAGCACAAATTGTATTGACTGTATAGCAATGCCTTCCTGTATCCACTCAATCATGTTATATTAAATTTCATGATCAACTTCCAGAACAGTTTTCAATGCCATTGTGGAGCTGGAACACATCTGCCTTCTGACTCCCTACAGAGGCTCACTTGGTAAGAATTCATATCACTTTGGATATGTTTTGTATGCTGGCATTGACAGTGACATTGTTCAACATGTTAAGGCATGTTTTCGGTCATGCTTTTTATAACAGAGGCAGCACTGGAGAAGATCTTTGAACCCCTGACTCCTGTTAAGGAGGAAGTTCAGTATTCGGCCTACGTCTGTCATCGACACAGTCACTGCCCTCGACTTCACATCCGCAGAGCCAGGTTTACAAACACTTCTCACACACTCATGGAAATGGAGAAGAACATGGCTGGGTCATATTTCACTTATATACATGACCCAGTGGCTTACTTATATTATACAATATATATATATATATATATATATATCACTTTATCTATATATTTTATTTGATTTTTAATTAATATAATAAATGTTAAAATATTGAGTTACAGTTTATATTTAAATATATATATATAAATATATATATATATATATATATATATATATATATATGTAGTCTTTTTTAATTGTAAAGCATTTTAATATCATGGTACTGTTATGCTGATTTAAATTTTAAATCATTAATGTTTTCTCTATTTGTGACAAATATTTCAATAGTTCAATATATTAATGCAAAACTAATGAGAATCCTCAATAAGAGCAATGAAAATAACAAAGAACTACAAAGTAAAACATCCATAAACTGTACAATAACAGGGGAAATGTGCTTAATTGACGTAAAAAATGATGTCACAATTGAAAGAAATCGTGATGGTCCTAAAATATTCATTTTATCTGTGCAAAATATAATCTCTCTATTTTTCTTCACTTGTATTTGGTGTGAAATACGACACGTTTCTGTAAAATTCACTCAGACATTTGTATCTAGTGTAAAGCCGATCATAATCCACGTCTAGACTGTTTTTGTCCTGCTGCACACAGTTTCTATCTAAATAGAGTTTATACAGGACATTTGCAGCACAGCGATGAATTTAATTCCCGATGCAATAACTTCAAATTCCCCAGAGTTGAGGATCTCGATGACATCATGCACATATTTGCGGAGCAGATCACGCCACTGGTGGAGTCCCACGGGCCGTACTTCCTGTCTGAGCTCATCGAGGCTCAAGATGAGGAGAACCATACAGTCGTCTGTGAAGTTAGTCACGGTTGTTGTTGTTATTTTTGTTTTTTTTTTAAAATTGGGAGCATATAGCATCTTTACAGCTAAACAATGTGGATAATAAAGCTCAGATCATCTGGTTTCCTATGTGCACATATGAAAGCATTTCATACTTATTATTAGGTTTTTCTCTTGGAGAGCAACTAGAGAATTTTGTATGCCTCTTGATTCTATCTATTAAAAAAAAAGTGGGGCAGAAATTGTGTTAGTTGGTGTTTTCTCAGGAATGACAGGACGACAGATCGCCCCACTCTCTCCCCTGCGGCGCATGCTGACATGTGTTCATGCGACATATGGCAGATGAGAGCTCATGCCCTGCCAAGACATACTCACACTGAACATATTGTGTCCAGACATCTGTAGCGGTTTTTCCTTTTGTCTGAATGTCCCATCTATTCAGCAGGACAACTGTACTACATTGCCCAGGAGGATTACAAAAAAACATTTTTTTTTCCATAGAAAATTCATAAATTATTACAGAGGTGTTGTTTTTCTAGGTCTTTTATGAGAGTTTTAAATTATATATGGGCGAATTTCATGAAATCTGTCTGGAGCGCATGTCCAAGTCATATTTCACCCTAAAAATGAAAAATAAATAGAAAGGAATTATATGTTTCTTTAAGAAAAATAAGCCTATTTACACTCTAAAAAATGCTGGGTTGTTTTAACCCAATTGTGGGTAAAATATGGACAAACCCAGCCATTGGGTTACATTTTTAAATTACATTTTTAACCCAGTGGCTGGGTTTGTCCATATTTTACCCAAAATTGGGTTAAAACAACCCAGCATTTTTTAGAGTATCATTATTTTACCCCAAATAATGATTAGCATATGTTTAAAAAACTGTCATTTTTACTGTAATGCAAAAATTAAGCCGTTTGTGTGTGTGTGTTCTTACACAGAGTGAAGGAGCTGTCGTAGGCTTTGTCGCTGTGAGTGGTCAAATGGATTTGAAGCTTCTCAATCAGTGCTATGAGCTTGGAGCATTTGAAGGACTGAGAAAGACAAATCCAGCACATCAAGAGGAACCACCAGAAGAATCGCACACTCAGGAGGAGGAAAACCATGTCACTGATGCCCAGGAATCTTCTGAAGCCAAAGAACCTGTGCAAGTGAGTTTCAAAAGACACATTCAGCCTGTTTAAAGAGATAGTTCACTTTGAAATTAATTTTTGGGATGTTTTAGCTTACCTCAAGGGCATCCAAGATGTAGTTGTCTTTGTTTCCGCAGTCAAACAAGTCAAACCGTTCTTGTCTGTCAGTCATATAATGGAGGTCTATGGTCACCACCTCAAAGAGCATGCACAGAGAAGTCCAAATTAAACATGATTTAATGACTCGTAAATGTAAGTACACATTGATGGCCTAAGACACGAAACGAGCAGTTTGTGTGAGAAAAGGAACAGTATTTATATCGTTCTTACCTCTTGTAACCACAGCCACAAAGCGCCCGTGCCTTCAGATCACTTGGACGTCCATCAATGTGTACTTACATTTACGAGTCAGTAAATCATTAAATCAGTCAAATATCAAAATTGAAACTACTGTGGAAACAAAGACACCTACATCTTGGATGCACTTGAGGTAAGCTAACGCATACCATAAATTCATTTCAAAGTGAACTATCCCTTTAATGGTGCTCACTAGGGATCATTTATGTAGGATTTCCAGCTCCTTTACTAATCCAAATGAAATTCAAGGGTGAACTGACGGCAGAAAAAGAGGACGAGCCTACCGGCATATCTCAGGTCAGAGCTAAACATCATCTTTGAGACATTTCCCACTTCTTTTGCATTTTAATAACGGTTACTATATTTAGGAACCTGTCCAAATGTGGTTCATGTCAAGTATCTCGTGTAAAATGCCTATTTTTGTTTCTCTATTGATTTTTCCAACTAGCTAGAGTATGTTGAGTCAAGCATCAAAGACACAGTGGACTTGAATCCAGACGGGCCTCCTAATGCATTCTGCATCCAGCTCTTCGCCATGGAAAAGAAGTTTGAAATGAGGTAAGGACGTCTTAGACTAGTACAGAAATGCTAGTAAAGTCCACAAATAATGACAAGGAAATGGCAAAGTGGCTTAAATGGCTTAAATGGTATTTTCTTGTAAAAAACTACTCTAACAATCTTTTAGATTTACAATGTATTCAAACATTGTAAAGCCTGCTAGAACATTCTAGCAACAACCAGAACAGCCATTTTAATTCAAGATGTCATAGAGGGGGTGAAGGTTTCATGAAAAACTCTATTTTGACTGCTTTTGGTGCAAGAAACCATGACTTTAATGGGGAAAAGCTATAAAAAAATAGAGCTCCTCTTATCTAAAGTATGTAAGCTATCAAAACTCTGGTTAAATGAAAACTGTCTGGCCGAGCTCCAGTGGCTTTCAGTGAAGAGCTGTTGTAAAAATCAGTCTGAGTGTTATTTGGCTCCTGCTGAGTTGGTCTGTGTGCCACCTTATTGGCCAGCTGTTATGGAATATGGAGGCCTGCCCCACCCACAGAGCATGAACATGTAATTAATGAGTAGAATGCTTAAAGTGACAGCGGGACCAACTAGGCCACACTCGCTTTCTAGTGCCCAACATGGCAGCCTACAGGACAGACGATGCTCATAAATGATCATTTCTGTTGTCGTCTTCTTTCCTCAAAGATCAGCCGATTTCTTGCCGTACCTGTTTAAACTTTTTCCGGTAAGTACATAAATCAGCTTATTAAAGGAATCACCCAAGTATTAATTCACCCAAAAATTAAAATTGGCATCATTTACTCCCCCTTATGTTTCTCCAGCTGCTCTATGACTTTTTTTTTTTTTTTCACGACAAAAAGTACCAAAGGTAGTTTATTATGATGGATGGATTATTATGAATATTAAGTTTTTGTCATATCTGGAAAACAGCAGAGTAACATTCTTTCAAATATATCCTTTTGAGTACTGTGAAAGATAAAAGCCATACCGGTTTAAGACAGCACGATATTAATAAGAGTTTTTTTTTGCAAGAAATATTATATTGGACAAAAGTGACATTTATAAAGTTACAAAATGCTTCTATTTCAAAATAAATTTCTGAATGAATGTTGAAAAAATTGTGTTTCCACAAAAATACGTACTAAAAATTGTTTTCAACATTGATAATAATAAGATATGCTATTATAAATCAGCATATTATAATGATTTCTGGAGGATCATGTGTCAGTGAAGACTGTAGTAATGAATAAATTACATTTTAACATATATTATAATAGAAAACAGTTCTTTTAAATTGTAATAAGATTGCACAATATTACTGTTTTTACTGTATTTTTGATGCAGTCTTATGGTGAGCAGAATAGACTTCTTTCAAAAACATTAAAAAGTGAACAAACTTTGGAACGGTAGTGAACAAACCCAGTTGCATTTCTACAAAACCAGGTGTCCATGTGTGCGTTTGACATTTTTTACATCTGACGTGTAACATAATACATCTAATAAACATGATATGAATTGTAATGGTGATCATGTGCTCCACAGGATCGGGACTTCTGTGTGATCTCAGTGCCTAAACTGACTCCAGATTTCCCACTGCTGCAGTCCTTCTCCAGAGTCGCCCCTCGTGACGCCAGCATCTTCCCGCATGAACTCTACCTGTGTCACTGGTGGGCTCTGCTCAGGTACACACACGCTCAATCCTCTAAATCAATCTCGAAAGGAAGCATCCATTGTTCCTTTTCTTGGAGATGAACCATAATGTACTAAAAGAACAATACAGTGGCCTTCAAAAGATTCAAAAGATCATCTACTGAAGATAAATCAATTATTCTGTGCGTTTTTTTAATCATGTGGCAACATTTCTACATTCATTAAGAAATTAATCATTCATTTTAAAGAAATAATGCTAAAATAAGGTATGACTTTACAATAAGATCCCATTTGTTAATGACCAATGTACATATGTCTACATATATATATATTAACTTTATTAATCTTTTAATGTTAGTTAATTATTTATGTTAGTTATTAATGTTAGTTATCATTATTAATGTATTAGTAAATGTTAAAATTAACGTACTGTAAGATGAATGAATGCTTTAGAAGTCTTTTTCTCTGTTAGTGAATGTAAATGTAACCTTATTGTAAATTGCTACTAAAATAAGCATTTTACAAAATACTCACAGTTTGGATTCATGTGTCAGACTAATATGTTTCTGCCCGTCAGGACGTTGGAGGTGCGTGTGGCAGTGTCATCAGATATCCCAGCAATCCAGAGTTTGACTGAGAGTCTCAGCCAGCGGGAGTCCATCAGTGAAGATCTGGATCTGTTCCTGCAGGCCCGAAAAGACCAGGTCTGCCCCCCAACCCCACGCTAGACTGCCTCAGTCCGTCGACAGAGCTGTGTTTGTGATGTCTGAGCATTGCTTCTCATTCTCAGGGTGGAAGTGCCCTCCAGGCATTTGTGGCGCAGGTCGAGGGGCGAGTTATTGGTCTGATAATCATCAGAGATGAAGAGGTAAATATTTAATGACGTGTGTCATGGTGTTTTCTGTTTCTTACCATCAACCGTTTCGTTCTCCCAGGACATTGAGTTCATCCGAGCCAACTTTGACGTCGAGAGGTTCGTGTACTTCAGCCATCAGCAGCGAGAGGAACACGGTCGACTGTGTCACTTTCTCCTCAACCTTGTTTTCCAGCATCACGCTAAATATATCTTCAAGGAGGTGCTGCGCTTGGCACACAAGTCATGCCTCTATTACCTCCTCCATCCACCCCATTACAGCTATAAGGTGGGCAGAAGATTTCTCTCCTGTAAAAAAAAAAAAAAAACAGTAATCAACAGTAATCTCACATGCGTGTCCTCTGGAGCAGAAGTTTCCCAAATGGGAGTTTGCGTGAAAATTGTATATAAAATTTGACTTATATAATAATATAATTTCCATTATATTTATATATTTCCATTATTAATAATTTCCAGCATCACCAGTATTACGGCCAAAATAAAAGCTTGAGGGTTTGAACGTTATAGTATATCAATGTTGTAACTTGTAGTGTCATAAAAAATTGTTTTTATAATTATTATCATTGTAATTTGCAACAATAATACATTTATGTCTAATAATAATAATAAACCTTATTATTTTAAAATAAAATAAAATAAAACACTTGAAAAAAGCTTAAATATTTTATCTGTCCACTAACCAAAATCAGAGAACCACAACACTTATTATATTACTAAAATAATAACTCAAAAAATAACTCAAAATCCCAGGGTGAACTTCAAGTAAATATTTCATGTCTAAGGGGTTCGTCTGACAAATAAAAGGCTTGGGACCCTTGCTCTAGTCTAGAGTTTCAGAAGTTTGGAATCAAAAGTCTTTATTTTTGACTCAGAGTTTAAACCAGCAACCTTTTCATACCACGTTATCTGCTCATAAACATTTCTTAATTTGTCCTTCTTTGCACTCAGAATGTCAGTCATCACTCTCTGACAACAGTGCTGAATTACATGGTGCCGGTGAGCCCGAGACGACAGATAATCTATCCGCTGGAAGAGCTGGGTATCAACGCGCCGTCCCAGCAGATCACCAAACAACAGGTCAGACCCAAACCAGATTCCGGAAATATGAACATAATTGTGCATAAAGCAATTTGACAATTAAATACTCAAACAATATAAACAAGGGTAGCATCTAGTTCAAACTATTCCATGATGCAACTCACCACCATAATGGTTGGCTGTAGTATTTGTATCTATATACAGTATGTAGCACAAACAGTGGCAGATTTAATAGACATGGTAGTCATCAAATTCTTGGTCATAACTTTTTTAAGTCAGTTACATAAAACATAATAATAATTTGCATCCGAAAAGTAAGACTGACTGGTCAAAAGTAAGTTTGACTGGTCAGACTAGTTCTTAAAAAGGTCCTATTAAGCCCCTTAACAAAGTCTTGATTTTGTTTTTGGGGGTCTACTAGGTTTTCATGCTTGAATGTTCAAAAAACACATTATTTGTCCCATATTCTCCATTGTTGCAGCTCCTCACTTCTCAGGCTGTCAGTAACGCTCTTTTTGGTTTCTGTCTCTATGAAGCCCCTCCTTCTGAAAAGCATACTGTACTCTGATTGGTCGGTTGGACCAGTGTGTTGTGATTGGTCATTTGGTAATGTCCTGCCCCTCACTATAACCATGAGTTTCAATACACTAAGGCCTCGTTTACACTGCATGGCTCAAGTGACCCAAATCCGATTTTTTCCTCTCATGTGGCACAGATCGGATATGACCGGTGAACATGTAAGCAGGAAAAAAACGCATGGATTCTGATTTTCTCAGATCGGATTCAGGCCTCATTCATATGTGGTAATAAATCGGATATGAATCAGATACGTGCATTTGCGTGTGCCATGTAAGCAGACAAATCGGATATTCCCCAGTAAATGCGAGTCGTGCGTCATTAAAAACTGCGCGGGATGGAAGAAAGGATACACACAGTGGAGCAATGCGGAGGTTTCATGTCTTTTGAGTGTTTGGGGTGAAGAGTGCAGGCAAAAATGCAGAAATAAATCTGTTTTTGAAGACATTTCACGAGATATGAGGCATCGTTTTAAGTGCTCATGGCCAGGGCCTCTCCTCTTTTTTTCTCCGCCGTACGAGACCAATGTTTTGATGACTTATTGAAATATTGTGGAAAGAAAACACTGGATAATTTTATTCAGGCATCGGCATCCATTGAATTTCGTGCTGTTTTGTTTCATTTCCCGGATCAGAACCATTAGAACGTCTGCATTTGGTAGTTTCAGCAGTGTATAGTGTGAATGCAAAAATCGGAAATGGGTCACTTTTAAAAGATGATGTAAGCAGGTCGTCAAAAAAATCGGATATAGTCAGAAAATCGGATTTGGGCATCAAGACCTGCAGTGTAAATGCAGCCTAAGGACAAACTCAACCAGGCCCCGCCCCTTTATTCTGCATATTTAAATGAGGAACATTATGACGTGTTCATTCCCGGGAAAAAGCTGAAGACTACAATGGAGGCGTTTCAGGGATTTCAGAAACAGTGACTATAGAGTGCAATAGAGAATAACTCCCGCTGGAGGGACTAAAATCAAAAGTGGAATATTTTTCATTGTCAAACATCAAGATAGACAGGGAAAAAAGCATAATATGCCCTCTTTAAGATACAGTCTTTATGCAACTGCCCCCAGTTCTGGACTAGTCACATGCTGAACTGTACTACTAGGGGCTTAAATCACTCACCCTCAATATTTCAAATAATAATAACAATGCACATTGATTTGCCACAAGAGGGTGCTGTGCAGTAAATGAATGTGTCATGATCACACTTGTAATTTGACACACCTTTAACTCTCCTTCCCTAAACTGTCAAGGGACAGCATGACATCTTTGTTTCTCACACGTCCGTTTATTAATAATTAACGTTATAGCCGTCTGCATTATTCCACTCATTATCCGTTTTGTGTATCAGAATCGTTAGCCGCATGTGAAGCAGACCACAGGGCCGTTGTTGCCTGAGGTTATTGAACATCTAGTTGTAAAGAAACAGATGGATGAATGGTGGCAGATGGCGGTGAATGTTTACGCTGGTTTCTAACAGGTAAAGCAGCGGCGTTCTTATCCAGCCATTATCAGAACAACCAACATCTGCTGTGAGTGTGTGAGTGTGTGTGTACTCCTGAGTGAGATTCCACACACACTATAGCCAGAGGGGGGATTTCACTTCACACAATGTTTCTTCATCAATAAAATCTAAATAACCTAAATTAATAATGAGGTGTTATAAAAGCACACTCGGCCCACATTATTTCATCGTTTTCTTCAATAAAACACCTGAATAGAGCATGTGAGGTGCTGTCTATCCCACTGGCGAAACACAAACAAGTCTAAAAAAGCTTGTTGGTGGGTTACAAACCCCAAGTAGACACCATTTTAAGGATTCATAGGAACTTATTTATGGATCGCTTTTCATCTGACAGCACTCAAATCACAGGGCGAACTGCGTTCCATGCATTGTCTTTATATGTAACACAAGGAGAAAGACTTTTTCTCTGCTGACCCAGATCACACATACTGCATGAGATAGGCTTCTCTGATGGAGGGAGGGGACAGCTTTCACAGGTAAAAGAGGAACGACCCACTTATTACTTATCGAGAGGTCACACGACAATTATTAACTGAACAAAAGTCAGTCAAATGCTAAAGTCGCATCTTATTCGTTCTTCACAAAGCCAATCGCAGCATGCACTGCGATGAAGTCAATCCAAGATGGTAGACGACATTAACGAAATGTTTATTATAAAAGCTATCTATGATTAAAAAATAGTTCAGCTTTGCCATGTATAAATTATAGTTTAAAATATATTCAAACAGTTATTTTAAATTGTTATTACTGTTTGATTGTATTTTTGAGCCTTATTGAGCAAGAGACTTCTTTCAAAAACGACAATGATTTAGCTTATTTTTGTGTACTTTTGCTTTACAAACAATTCAATCACCACCTCAAGGCCAATGCAAAGTCTGGATTCTGAAGCAAAAGGGAGTAGACAACAAGATTTTGGAATTGAGCTGCTGTGTCATATGCAGTTGTGTGTGTGTGTGTGTGTGTAGTGCATTAGCAAGAAACACAAGCTGTCACCCTTCAGTCCACTTTAGAAAGCTCCATTTGGTAGCGCAGCAACGCCGGTGTCCAGGCAGCCCTGCAGATAAGAGCGCAATGACTGCGTTAATCCTCCGTCTGGTTCAGATGAATTAATCAGAGTTAAAGCACCTGTTCGGTCTTCGTCAATAGAGTGTTGTGTTACGAAGGGCATTGTGTCTGTATAGAAGTCCTGCATGTCCAACAGTGTTTGATACGGACACACCTGTGCTGGCTTTACCTGTGCAGAGAGGACAGGGTCAGCTCCTGTTTGACATCCTGTCATTATCAGGAGCAGATGAACACCATCTAAGAACATTTTTGTAGTTTTGTAAGAAATGAACAGAATCGCAAAAATACGAACCGTTTTCAAACACTTTCACAGTCTGCCATTGATTTCCACACGTCTTCTTTGCCATCTTTACAGCAGATGTAGGCCTATATGGGTTAAAGATGAGGGTCACAATTCAGTATGTAAACTATTACAATGACATCATAGTTTACTTAAATATGATGAATCATCAAATATCATCATTTCAATTTTGAATGCTCAGTGTTTTGATATCAGTGGGTGATTTTCAAATGTTTAATTATAAAAAAAGAAAAGACCAAAAATAGATAGCAAAATCAATATATGAAGAGTTCAGATGCAAAAGCCTCTAAGTGCCATTTGAAATTTTCTTCTAGAATGATCATTTTTATTAAGCTTGTATATTTAAGTTCAGTGATTTCACTTAAATGACAAAGATAATTACCTATTAATTGTTATTTAAGTGAAATTACTGAACTTAAATATACAAGTTTGATAAAAAATCATCATTAAAGAAGAAAATTTTAAATGGCATTTAGAGGCTTTTGCATCTGAACTCTTCATATGTATTCAAAAGTTTAGGTTAGTGAGAGCTTTTAAAAAAATAAATTAATACTTTAATTCAACAAGAATACATTTAATTAATCGAAAGTGACAGTAAAGATTTTAACATTATAACCAAAGATTTCAAATAAATGTCGTTCTTTTCTGAACTTTCTGTTCAAAAGAATTCTGAAAGTAAATGAATCACATTTCCACAAAAAAAGAAAAAGAAAAATCAAACAGCATAGAATGATTTCGGAAAGATCATGTGACACTGAAGACTGGAGTAATTCAGCTTTGATCACAGGAATAAATTACACTGCAGATAGAGTTACACAGGAAACAGTTCTTTTAAATTGTAATAATATTGACAATAAAACTGTTTATCTGTATTTTTTGATCATATGCATGCATTCTAAAAAATGCTGGATTGTTTCAACCCAAATTTGGGTCAAATATGGACAAACCCAAATGTTGGGTTAAAACTGCAATTAAAAAATTTACATTTGAAAGTGAAAGTTGAAGTTGGGTTAAAATTTGAAATTAAGTTTTTAACCCAACATTTGGGTTTGTCCATATTTTACCCAAATTTGGGTTAAAACATTACAAAATCTGAACAACTCCAAATGTTTAAAGGTAGAGTACGGTATATATACAGTAAATACACACTCACCTGCAGCCACTTTATTAGGTACACCTGGCTAGTATCCGGTTGGACCCACTTTTGCCTTCAGAACTGGCTTAATTCTTCATGTCATTGATTCAACAAGGTGCTGGAAACATTCATCAGAGATT
Organism: Pimephales promelas; assembly: GCF_016745375.1. Next base: position 468,275 of record NW_024121191.1, on the reverse strand, counting down.
TTGATCCATATAAGTTGCAAATCTCATCAGTAGATGGTCTGCTGTGGTCATAAAGGATGGACATGGTCAGTAACAATAGTCTGTGGTGTTTAAACAATGCTCAATTGATACTGTGGGCCCCAGAAATACCCATTACAGAACCGCCAATCCATGCTTTCATGTTGTTTACGGCCTCCACGGGATGTGCTGGAACGGGAGATTTGTAACTGATGCGATCAAGACAATAAGAAAAAAATATATAATAACATTTTTTATGACATTCAAAACTTCTCAGAGGGCATGCACCAAAAAATGACGTCTGTGTGATTTTCGTGCACGTGATTCATGTTGCGCGTTCTCTGATTTCTGTCTTCGAGTGGCCCAACATGTCCAACCTCCTTGAGTCCCTGCCATTGATTACAGCAATTAATGAATGACTTTAAAGAGCCAATCATTGATGGCCGTGTAATCAGCTACGTTTCCTTAAATTACAATGACAATTTGGGCCTCTCCCTTCCCAGAGTCCACCGCGTGCGTCTCTATTCTTTCATGTTAAATCAGATAAGGTGTACCACAGAACAAATCCCTGGAATTATTCATGCTCAAGGGCCAATTAGAGAAGTAGAGAGAATGATTTGGAGAACCCGGCAGCTGTTCGCTTTCAATTGATTCAGAGACGGCCAAACATGTCCCTCTCTGTAAATCTCCTGGAAGAATTGACCATTTCAATGCTTCATATTAGGCGCGGAGCCTATTGAAGTGGTCCGCACTGGTTTTTTATAGAACGGGTTTCCATTCTTTCAATGGAACTCGGCGCATTTCAATATTTTAGACGAGTTATAGTGTTCGCTAATGCAATGCTTTTTCCTGTTTGCTGGTATCTTTTTAGCTTAATAAGTGCTCAGTGAAACATGCTGTCACTCTCGCGCTGATTAAACTATTGTCATGCAGGGAGAACCTTTCAAATGGACTAGTCTGTGTGTAGGACATGAGCAGTGCTTTTAGGAAAACCGCAATTACTGTTAGCTGCTTAGTAAGATTAGCTGTTAGCTGTTAACTCACTGGTTAAAGGACAAACATACACCTGAAATGCAACACACGACCATTTCGCTGCATTGACAAGCAAAGGCTTATGAGATTATCCAGGGTTCGGCAAAAGAGCTAGTAGTTCAAATGACCACAAATATGATAAACCGCTGTTTAGCTACATTATGCGCGTTAGGAAAACAAATGTGCAGTTTTCATTATATTTTGAGTCTCTTCTGCTCACCAAGGCTGCATTCATGTGATTAAAAATATGTAAAATCAGTAATATCGTGAATGTGAAATCATTCTAATATATGATTTTGCTGCTCAAGAAACATTTCTGATTATGTTGAAACCCGGAAACTGGGATAGCTACATTTTTCTGAATAGAAAGTTCAAAAGAACAGGATCTATTTGAAATGTTTTCAAACTTTACTGTCACGTTTGATCAATTCAATGCATCCTTGCTGAGTAAAATTGTTGGTAACACTTTACTTGAAGGGGTGTGCATAAGAATGACATGACAAAACACCTTCATAATCATGACATGACATATGTCTTGAATATGAAGTAGGGTTTATGCATGTTTATGACAACTGTCATTAAGTGTCATTCGCTCAATAATGACATTTTGAATGCAAATATGGTATTGTTTGAGATGCCTTTGTTATGACACCTTGACATAAACCAATACATCATAACCTATGCTGTGTCATGTTTATGACAGGTTGTGTTGTCTTAGTAATGTCATAACAAAGACATCTCAAACAATGTCATATTTGCATTAAAAATGTCATAACTGAGCGAATGACACTTAATGACAGTTGTCACAAACATGCATAAAACATTCATATCATATGTCATGTCATGATTATGAAGGTGTCATGTTAGTCTTATGCACACCCCTTTAAGTAAAGTGTTACTAAATTATTAATTAACATCCCATTTGCTGTAATTAAATTGAATTGCCCTTTATATATATATATTAGTTATTGAGCGCCCCACTCTCATTAGCCACTGAAAAACCCATTTCAATTAACCACCGGTGAGCATTTATACGGGTTAGATGACACTAAAGATATTGTTTTCTCATTTGCTCCTAACAGGCTCATTTTGCCCTGTACCACACGAACAGAAAACTCACCATGGAGCCGAAGGTCACCGTCAATGCCAGAATCGTGGTCGTGGGAGCGTCCGACACAGGTTTAGCTTTTCTTGAAGCACTGACATTCAGGTAAGCATGCCGTTTTTGAAACGCTACTTCAATCAAATAGTCGACACGGGTAAAGAAGCCCTAAATAGCATTTTTGAAGAAACAGGGTTTTTTTTCCTGGGGGATCATCGTCTCGAGTGTGGTTATAATTCATGAGAGTGACCCTGAGGGATTTGAGCGCAACAATGATTGCATGAAATCTGAGCTTATAGCTTTATATAATAACACACGCCAATTAATACCTGTATTCTGCCTCTGGACTGAGATCTCTTTGTGTTCTAAAGACAATGCCTTGAATTGGAAAAACAGCTCTTTATAGATTCTTCAAATGAAATATCAGTGTTGTAGTCGAGACCACCTCACTCGAGTCCGAGTCGAGACCGAGACCAGAGACGGTCGAGTCCAAGACCAGAGATGGTCGAGTCCGTTTTGAGACCGAGACCAGTGAGGGTTGATTACCTAATTTACTTTTATTTACTTAGAGAAATCCTTTTTTTATTTTACTGAATTTACTTAATAATTTAAGTAATTTTTACTTATAATTTAAGTACATAATTTACTAAAAAATATGATCAGTTTAGGGTAAAAAGGCCACATAGTAGGTGGTGTTAAAAGTAATTTTATTACAATTTGTCATGCGCAGTTGTGCACTAGAAAATCACCAATCACTGGGCGTGTCAATCAATTTAAAGAAATATTTTATTAACATACATTAATAATCATGAAACATATTTTGAATTGAACTCGAGTGGACTCGGGAATAAGTCCGAGTCCTAAAAAAATTTTTTTCGAGTACGAGTCAATTCCGAGTCCAAATGCACACGAGTCCATGACAAGACCAAGACCATTAAAATATGGTCTCGAGACCGAGTCCGAGACGGGTCCGAGTCTCGAGTACTACAACACTGTGAAATATTGATTATTTTTATTAAAAGATTTTTAAGCAATTATTCGTTGGTTGCAAGGGGAAAGACGGGAAAGATTGACTCAAATTTCTGGAAAAAAAAAAAAAACAGATATCTGAACAGTTATTTAAAAGTCACTTTAGAAAAAACGTAAATTACCACATCTTTAGTGCATTTAGAAACAAATGTGCCAATAAGTCTTTCTTGAAAATGTGATGTAGCCAACACTACCATTCAAAAGTTTGGGGTTGTTAAGATTTGTAAATGTTCTTTTGAAAGAAGTCTCTTCTGCTTTCCGAGGCTGCATTTATGTGATTCAAATACATTAAAAACAGTAATATTAAACAATAACTGTTTTCTATGTATGTGAATATATGATCAAAACTGCATTTTCAGCATCATTACTCCAGTCCTCAGTGTCACATGATCCTTCAGAAATCACTCTAATATGATGATTTGCTGCTCAAGATGGACAAAATATTTTGTATCATTATGTCACTTTTGATGAATTTAATGGATCCTTGCAGAATAAAAGTATTCATTTCTTTTTGAAAAAAATCGTACTGGCCTCCAAACTTTAAAACATTAGCGTACACGACACACACACACGTTTTAACTGTTCAGAATGTCATTTTATCGAGAGGATATCAGGGATGCAGCTTCTCGCAGAGAGAGCGCTTGACCAAACAAAGCTGTGATTTAAGGCTGTTCTTGTTTCCTGAAAGCTGATAACTGCCTGGCAACCAGGGGTCGCTCTGCGGTTGTGTGTGTGTGTGTGTTAACTCCTGCTGCTTTGGCAGGCACTGCGGGCACGCAGCTGTCTAGAGCTGGCAGTGTACGGAGGTCACGCGCTGGCCCTTTAATTAGCCCTGCCACTGTTCTCTAGGCTGCAATTGGTGTTTGCTGTCGCTAATGACTTGACTAATGAGGCAGTTAGTGTCCACTAAACTTATGGCCGGTCAGCCCCTGTAGAGGCCGCCTGACTAATGGAGAATGTGGAGGCCATGGCCGACAGCGCTTATCTGTCAAGCCAAAACCGTTGGCCCCCCTCACGCTCGCTCACTTGTCCTTTATCACCCCTGAGGATGGGGTGAAACGCGGGACCATTGAGGACCGATAAAGATGCTTGGCCCCTGCTTGGCCCCTAAACTTAGCAGTCAGACACTGGCCACAATAGAGGCCTGTCAGCTGCTGATAAGGCCAGAACGCTGTGAGCTGGTGGTCAAGAACAGCCTGTGGAGAGAAAACACACACACACACACACACGAGATTAACATTTCATATTGACACACATTCTGGATTTCTTTTTTTTCTAATATAAAAGATGGACGAATTCTGTTCTTCAAATAATTGTATTATTTATTCCTGAAAGGAATATTAAATAAAAAACAAATTTTCACAAACGGTAGTTTCAAGCTAAAAACAAACAAAACAAAAAAAGACTTATTGTTTCTTTAAATTATGTTCATCAATAACTACATCTGGTCTCAAAGTAGCTAACTTCTACTGAATATATCATTTAGGCTAAATGTGCAACCCTATTTTCATTTTATTTGTATTGGTGATATATTCATATATTTGTATAAATGTTTTACAATTTTATTTTAAATTATTAACATTATTACGGTTATTTTATAAATAAGCATTAATTTAGCATCATTGTACTGTATTTTTATTTTTTATTAAGTGTATTTAGACATATTTCAATACATGGTCTTAAACTTTATTTTAATGTTATTGTTGCAATAAACATTAATGAAGCATTCATTTAATAATGCTTAAATCATAATGTATTTAGTGTATTTACACTGTAAAAAACATTTTCATGATTTGTAATCACAACATTTTTTCTTTTGTCAAATCAACTTGGATAATTAATGTGGTTCAGATAACCTAATATTTTGAGTTTCTGATGATTAAATCAATCTCCTTCATTGTATTAACTCAATATTTCCATTTCAATGAACTGAAAATTAAGGCAACCAGGTTACTTCATTTTTTTAAGTTAAACCAACAGTGGTTTAACAGTTTCACATTGTACATATTAATAAACATTAATTAAACAATTTAATATTATTATTATTTTATCAATAAGCATTAATTTAGCATCAATGTACTGTATTTTTTTTTTTTTATTAAGTGTATTTAGACATATTACAATACATGGTCTTATTATTGCAATAAACATTAATGAAGCATTAATTTAATAATGCTTAAATCATAATGTATTTAGTGTATTTACACTGTACAAAATATTTTCATAATTTGTAATCACAACATTTTTTCTTTTGTCAAATCAACTTAGATAATTAATGTGGTTTAGATAACATAATATTTTGAGTGTCTGATGATTAAATCAATCTCCTTCATTGTATTAACTCAATTTTTCCATTTCAATGAACTGAAAATTAAGGCAAACAGGTTACTTCATTTTTTAAGTTAAACCAACAGTGGTTTAACAGTTTTACAGTGCACATATTAATAAACAATTTAATAATAATAAAACACAAATCAATTTATTCTTAATTATTGTATTTCTTTTATTATTTTTTAGGCATGTCCCAAATTGTATTAACTATTTTATTTTAACCCCATATAAAATAAATTGAAAATAAAATGCCTTTGTTAAAAATGTAAAAAGTTTTAAACTCTATTTTGTACTCTGGAGGTGCTGTTATAAAGTGGCCATTTCTCTGAAACATTTGCATATGAATATTTGTGCAAAAAAAAAAAAAATCAAACATGCAGGAAGGAGTTTAGTGACCCCTCTGCTCAAGATGGCAGTAGCAGCTCTGTTCGAGTGTGTGTCCGTCTGATCAATCGTGACGGTCCGCAGGCCTCACACACTCCTCTTTCTACACACGCTAGCCTGATTTCCTCTCCCGCCACCGATAGAGATCATGTCTTTCTTGCACACACAAAACAGGTCATTTACATGACAAGAGACCTTTTTACACTCCTGAGGGGTCGGGAGGAGGGTGACGGGGGGAGACCTCTACACACAGGAAACAAAACAAGAGGGGGAAAATAGACAAAACAAAAGGAAAGGCTTTTACTGTGATGGTTGGAGAAGAAAGCGCTTTAATGCAGGCCAGCGCTGCGCTGGAAATTAAGGGATTTCAGCATCTGTCCGTCGAGTGTTTGCAGAATAACCTCACACACCCCGCATGCTTTTGTTCAGACGTTGTCACTGTCCTCTCTTCATTCAGTGGTATTCATTTCTGGACAGACCAAAAAATTGGACAAAAATAGCCTCATTATCCAAAATGGACTAGATCTGTTCTTCAAAAGAGGACAATATAGCCAGACACGTTTTCTACACCTGAAATCCAATTAAGATGTGTTGGTGTCAGTGTTACGCATTTATATAATGTCAAAATGCAGAAAGTTGATAAAAAGGTGTTTGATTGTCACTTGTCTCTCTCTCTCCTGCTTGCCTTTGACCAGTCCTCATCTTCGATTCAACAATCTCACTCTCATCTCCACTCACGGCCTTCCAGATCGCTGCTCTGATGATAACATGAGATTTCTGGCTACAAGGTGAGCGATGCATTACAAACGAGAGGCATTTAGACTCCAAGCGGCTTATTTCCACTCCACGAGATGCCATATCTCCATTCTATCATACAGATGTGAAGTGCCGAAGCATTAAAGCTATTCTGGTCCCTCACTGAAGTCCAAACTTGAAACATTGACTTTTAATGTTGCGATCCAGAAAGTCAATTCATTATAAACAAGATGAATAATTTCTTCGGAGACCACCAGTTTAGATGGCAGAATCGCATCGCTCTAAAAAAGATTTGTAATTGTGTAAATTATGCCTTTTATAGTTTTGGACTGCTTTCATGACACTTTTATACGGTGTATTTTTTAACTTATACCTAAAACAAGAAAAACAATTCAGGTATAAACTTAATTCATTTTGACAATTCTTTTCAGAAATAAAAAACACTTAAGACTAGGGTTGGGTATCATTTGAATTTGAACGATTCTGATTCCGATTCCTTGTTTCGATTCCGGTTCCTAACGATTCTCGATTCCGATTCTTTTAAGAGGCAGGGTCAAAAAAGTTTAGCTAACCTTGCTAACCAACGGTCTTTCTGAAGGAAATACTCCTTCTGTAAAAATACTCCTTTTGTCACAAATTTTGCATTTTGCCGAGATTTCGTTATTTTTAGAAAAGTGAAGCCACACTTTGGAACGCCGACGTAAGGTACTCGCGTTCGACTCGCGTGGTTATGCCAACACTTCCGGTAGACGCTTCTTCGTTGGTGTTGTTCAGCGGTTTCTTCTTCTGCTCGGTGGACTATGAATATCGAAACTAGGAATCGAAATTTTAACTTTTGAACGATTCCGGGAAAAACGAAAAGTTAGTCTCGGTTCCAATCGATACTCGATTCTCGATACCCAACCCTACTTAAGACTAAGTCATTTGACTTCTTAAGTGTATCTTGACTAAAGAATGTTTAGAAATTTGTCCTGGAAAACATAATCATCATTTTTGGCAGAACATATTATGTTTTTCTTTCAAAGAGGAACAAATACTATTTGGCAAGATAAAATTGAGTGCTTTAAAACAGCTTTTTGCTTACCTGAAATTTGACTGTTTTGAGATCTGCAGCATTAGTGCGGCTTCACTTCCTGGCGCTCGTGATGAAAAGCAGGACCTGAGCTGTTTATCATCACTTCTGTTCATCTAATCCAATCCACCGATCCAAACAACTGATAAGACACACTGTATCAGAGCTTAGACATGAAACCTTGATTCTCAGCATCTCAATTATCACGTGAATGAGTCAGTTTGCCTTGAGATTTCCTGCTCTTGAAGACTGCTCTTTTCACGGTCTGTTCCTCCACAGTCACTGCTACGGCGATCAGGATCAAGCCCAGCTGTCTTTGCGCTCCTGGATCAGCGTGGTGACGGGTAAGATGAAGGCCATCGACCGCGAGGACAAACACGTGGAGCTGATGGCTAATGGCAGAGTGAACTATGACTATCTGATCCTCTGCACCGGCCTGCAGTATCAGGTCAGAGACGCACGACATTAACAATTCAAATCAACCAAGATGTTACTATGAATTATGAAATATGTGTTATGTGCCAGCTTAGCTCAGTGTTTGCAAATTCATGCAATGCTAATTTGCCAATGATGCCGAGCACAATAATTAGTACATGAGAATTCAGCTTGTGTGGAGTCTGACAATACATTTGCAGAGAGAAGCATAAAATGAATGATTTTTAAATACTTTAAATAGAGGTAAATCATTTAAATACAATAAATATTTATTTATTATTTATGTTTATATCACTCGGACAGCGAGTTAACACACATACCCTCACTCACTCGTTTCATTGGGTCACTGGGCTTGTATTTCAGTGTGGGATTGCGCATATTGCGCATCATTGTACTCATTCCCGCAGACTTTGTGCTCACACCCTAAGTGCATGAACATAAAGCCACCTCTCAGTACTAAATTGAGTTGGTTTTCACTGCTTATTGCACTTCACCAGTCAAACACACACAAAATAATGTCAAAATGCTGATCTTGGTGAGTATTCACACAAACACAGTCATTGTTGAGACTGAAAACACATATATAACCGTATAATGGATCCATGGCAGGTCTTAAAGGAGAACTCCAGTCAATTTTAACATTGAGCTCATTTTTTTGTACATTTGGAGTGCTGTCAGTACAGACAAAATTAACAAAAATCGGTGTTGCCTACACCGTGTTATCCTCTTTTTAATATTCACACCCTGTTGACTTCGATGACATCCTTGATTTGTCATTAGTGCGCAGCCATGTGAGTGGCTGATAAAACTTTTGCTGATAATTTACTCACCCCCATGTCATCCAAGATGTCCACGTCTTTCTTTCCTCAGTCGAAAAGAAATTTAGGTTTTTGATGAAAACATTCCAGGATTTTTCTCCTTATAATGGACTTCAATGGGAACCGGATGGTTCAAGGTCCAAAAGACAGTGTTAATAACAGTTTCAGATGCAGCTTCAAATGTCTTTAAACGACACCAGACGATGAATAAGGGTCTTATCATGCGAAACGATCGGTTATTTCAAAACTTATTCCAAAAATGTAACTTTTCTAAGGACAAATGCTAGCCTTGCTCTATTCTGTGAGGCGCGTTTGTAACGTCACGTAATACGTAATTACGTTCAAAAGGTCACGGGCGACGTAGCCGGAAGTACAGAATCAAAATCGTCCGACATCGTTGTTTTTCCTTTTAATTCCTTTTTTTGTAAACGGTGTTTTAGCTAGTTTGCACGTTCAACCTATGCGTTCATCTTGTAAACACTGACTCTGTACTTCCGGCTACGTCGCCCGTGACCTTTTGAACGTAATTACGTATTACGTGACGTTACAAACGCGCCTCACAGAATAGAGCAAGGCTAGCATTTGTCCTTAGAAAAGTTACATTTTTGGAATAAGTTTTGAAATAACCGATCGTTTCGCATGATAAGACCCTTATTCATCGTCTGGTGTCGTTTAAAGACATTTGAAGCTGCATCTGAAACTGTTATTAACTGTCTTTTGGACCTTGAACCATCCGGTTCCCATTGAAGCCCATTATATGGAGAAAAATCCTGGAATGTTTTCATCAAAAACCTTAATTTCTTTTCGACTGAAGAAAGAAAGACATGGACATCTTGGATGACATGGGGGTGAGTAAATTATCAGCAAAAGTTTTTTCAAAAGTGAACTACTCCTTTAAGAGTGACCACGGTCAATCTGACTGCAGTAGACGTGAAAGATATTAATAAAAAATTATGTTAATTCAGGCAGTTCACATACCCATATTTACTTCCTGTTTCCGGTCAAAGTCCACAGTAGTCGATTGTCGAGTTCTCGCGCGATCATTGGTAACTAAGCAACAGTGGAGACTCAGACTGAAAAATCATGGATGTTAAGGCCCTGTTTTTTACTGGTCGCTGGGAGTTGAAAAATGTTCAACTTTGGATAAAACGCAGCACTCATCACTGTCACTTTTTACCCAGCCGTCCAATCACAGTGGAGGAGGGGCAGGACTAAACCACACCGACCAACTGTCAAAACATTCAACTGCTGCGGATATTCTGTATCATAGCAACAAAACGTCTCAACGGAAAAAACGCTGCACAGCCAAAACGCTCTCAAGCGCCCAAAGCACGGCGTCTTCAGCAGAGCGTCTAGTGTTTTCAGATGGATAAAAATGCTTTGGTGGACACACGGCCTAAGAGGCTAAAAGCAGGTTTAGAAAACATGCCCCATTGAAGTCAACAGGGTGCGAATATTAAAAAGAGGATAACACGGTGTGGGCAACACCGATTTTTGTCGTTTTTGTCTCGCCAAATGTACAGAAAAATTAGCTCAATTTTAAAATTGACTGGAGTTCTCCTTTAAAGTGACAGCAGCCTAATATACCTGACGCCATATTATATTGAATATATCTATATGGTTTTCCCCAATAGTATCGATGTCAAAATTGTTGCCAGTGCTGATACTAGTACCTTTAGAAAACCAATAGCCATAGTGGCTGGTGAGCAAAAAGGTTCATGTCAAGCCCTATATAAATGTGTATTTATATAGACCATTTTGCAAGATGTAAACAACACTGGTCCAGAAACACTTCCGGTTTCAGTTTGTAACTGTTTTCTTTATTTCACATGTAAAGAAAAAATCTTTTTGATTCAGTTTTATATGTTCTGTAGGTTGTATTTTACAACCAACAGCTTTTATGTAGTGAAACAGGAAGTGAAACAGCTTTGAAACAGGAAGTGCTTCAGGACCAGTTTTGTTTACATCTCGCAAAATGGTCTATAAGACGGAGACATTTTTACGCTTTCTTTCTTTTTCCACATGACACTTCAGATGCCCAGTCTCGCCAGTATCGACCCCATTGACCAAACCACCGGCAGTCTGAAACCACATCATCCCAGGCACAGATCCACGTGGCCCGTTGCATCTAACCTCTTCACCCTCAACGACCAGCACGACTGCTCAAACCTCCACCGGTGGCTCATGGACAACTTCGTGGAACTGACCGGTGCATTTACTGCAAATTTAAAAAAGATTTTATAAGCTGCCGCGTCCAGATCAGTGTGACATGGTAGACCTCTCTCATGCATAATCTCATTTACCAAGCCACTGTTATTCTAAAGCTGCATCCAACTGTCAGAACATAACAAGTAGCTAATTAGCGTGAGTGAAATCTAATCTCCTTCCATCCATTTACTGGGGAATATTAATATCAGCAGGGTGAGCTAAGAATTAATCTGCACGGGCCGAGATGAGCCACCGCTATCTTTCTGATTAAGCCTATTATATTTACTAATTACAGCCTCCTTTAATAATCCGGGAAGTAGCGCAATTATCAGTGAATGCTAATTATACCGTCTGCATATGAAAGATATCAATTTAGCGGCATGAGGATTTGTATTCGGGTCAACCGGAGTCTGGCTCCGAATAAGTTGTCAACAGAAATGAGCTGATAATAGGTTTGGCAGGTTGAAAACATCCCTGCGCTCAGAGGTTGAGTGTTGTGCGATGATGTGGTTCAGCACCATGGACAGGGCATTAAGCGCTGCCTTCATTCACCACACGGATGATATGGAAATGACCACCATTGCATTAATATATATGGCATATTGCAGACAGAAGCTACAGGACTGCATGTGCCACGTTCATGTTTTGATGCACATTATTTGGTAACACTTTATAATAACTGCACACTATTAAGCATGAGTAAACAGTTAATACATCATTTATAAAACATTAATAAGCAGTTTATAAATATAGCTACATGCTTTTTTCTTGATTTATAAGCATATCTATAATGCGTTTAATGATTGTATTTTCATACTTTGTTAATGATCAATTAATAATTTCTAAATGAAGTATAACATTATTTACAAACCAGTTGTTTAAGAGTTGTCATTCATTCATAAGATCACTTAGAAAGTGTAAGTAAATGTAGTAAATACAGGTAGTTATAAAGCATTTAGTAGTGGTCAGTTAACTATTTTTGTGAGCTAATCTAAAGTGAGGACTATTCATGACTTGTAAAGCATTTATAAAGGTGATTTAAAGACTTGTCAATCTTCTAAACAGTAAAATGTAACAAACACAACGCAGTGATACAAAACATAGAAATATTTAACAGCCTTTAAAAATGCTTTACAAGGCATGACTAGTCCTCACTTTAGATGAGCTCACGAACATAGTTAACTGACCACTACTAAATGCTTTTTAACTACCCAAATTAACCCTTAATTACAGCATTATTACATGTTAATAAAGCATTTATTAACACATTAAGTAACCATCACTATATGTCTGAATAATAAGATGTATGAATTTAAATAGTTTATTAATCATTTACTTACTCGCTCTAAGTAATCGTATGAACCACTGAAGACTCTTAAATAACTGGTTCATAAAAAATGCAGAAATGATAAATTGATCATTAATAAAGGATGAAAATACAATTATTAAACATATGCTTTTAAATCAAGAAGAAAGCATTTATAGCTGTATTAATGAACTGCTTATTAATGTCTATTAATGCTTTATGAATGATGAATTAATGGTTTGCTCATGCTTAACTAATGATTATTAGCGTGTAGTTATTATAAAGTGTTACCCATTATTTTGTATACGTGAATGTTTGATTCTGATAATGGTAACAGCAATATGATGAGCAAAGTGATTTTACAAACATTATACAGCATCATGCATTTCGTTACGTGAGCTCCGGCTGATTGGTTTTCTAATATTAACATCAAAGGCCTTCCTTCACAAAAGATCTCAATTAAATCAATCCAGCACTAAGAGGTTTCTGACACTGTTTAGATGCGGCAGTGAAAGGACATCACTTCCTTCATCTCCTCTTCCTTCTTTCTTTCCTATCCTCAACCCTAATGGGACCTTCTCCAGGTTGCTAAGTGACCCTTCTGTTTCATTGCCATTGATATTATCTCTCCAAACGGAGGGCAAATGATATTATCTCTCTTGCGGAGGGCAAATGGCCTTAAGTTTAATTTACTGTTAAGTAAAGCATCTTTCTATCGGAGGGAATGTAAACGGATGAATTATCTTTGGTGTGGACGTGGAGGAAGTCTAGTGTATAAAAAAATGTGTAAATGATGATTCGTGTGTGTCTGTCCGCAGGCGATGCTGTGGTATATGGAAACGCTATAGATGTGTTCACCTGTGTGGAGATGCTCATGCGCCTCGGTGTCAGCGGCCGCCGGATTCATGTGGTCCATCCTCCCGAAGACGACACATCTTCCTGTTTCCATGATGCCTCAGTGGATCACACGGTGAAACAGGCTCTGGAAAAGGAGGAAGTCCAAGTTCATCATGACTGCCTGTTGACGGAGCTCAACGACGGACAACACACAGATCCTGTGACGTCGGTGGCCTTCACCACTGATGGTCCGACCCTACGACTGGAGTGTGCGGTTAGGAACAGAAAACATTGTTTATTAAGGAGTCATATTACACGTTTTATTTGTATGATTCATTTAGCTGTGTGGTGCTTATAAAGGATTTGTTGCCAGAAAACACAGTATCATTTAAAGTTTGGGGTTTGTAAGATTTTTGGTTACACTTTATTTTAAGGTGTCATTGTTACAGTGTAATTAAGTATTGATTAATATTAAGTAATTACATGTACTTAATATAGGGTTAGATGCATGTAATTATGCATAATTTACTGTACATGTAACATATGTAACAAGGGCACTGTAAAATAAAGTGTTACCGATTTTTTTTTTTTTTACATATTTTTAAAAGAAGTCTGTTCTGCTCACCAAAAAGCATTTATTTGATCAAAAATACAGTAAAAACAGTTATATTGTGTGTGACATATTATCAAAATTTCAAGTGATTGTTTTCAGCGTCACACGATCCTCCAGAAATCATGTTGATTTGATGCTCAAGAAACATTTCTGATTATGAGGCCGTGTGTCCACCAAAGCGTTTTTCCACGCGCCTGGCGTATGTTTTCAATTGTTTTCAATGGGAGCGCCGCGTTTTTTAAACGCCATGAGCGTACCGAGGCGCAGAGCGGTTTTTTTTTTTCACGCTGAAGCGCCCAGTGTTTTTTACTGGTCGCTGGGAGTTGAAAAATGTTCAACTTTGGATAAAACGTAGCGCTCATCACTGTCACTTTTTACCCAGCCGTCCAATCACAGTGGAGGAGGGGCGGGACTAATACCACACTGACCAACTGTCACAACATTCAACTGCTGCGGATATTCTGTATCATAGCAACGAAACGTCTCAACGAAAAAAACGCTGCGCTGCCAAAACGCTCTCAAGCGCCCAAAGCACGGCGTCTTCAGCAGAGCGTCTAGCGTTTTCAGCTGGATAAAAACGCTTTGGTGGGCACACGGCCTTATTGATGTCGCTGCTTCATATTTCTGGGGAAACCGGGATGAATAAAAAGTTAATCAAAAACAGCATTCTTTTGAAATAGAAATCTGTAACATTATAAATGTTTTACTGTCACGTTTGATCAATTTAATGCATCCTTGCTGAATAAAAGTAAAAATAAAAATAAATAAATAAATAAAAAAAATCACATGGTTGATCCCAATCATGTACTTATTGTAGTTAAGACTAAATTGATTTTTATTAAACATTTCCTTTATCTTCCTGCTGTGCCTTTAAAATGTTCTTTCACCCAAAATGTTTTGATTTGAACGGAATGATTTCATAGTATTTTAAAAGATCAAGGACATTTGCGCTCTTCGTCGACATGCGTCCATCAAATCTTCGTTTAATGGTCCATCATGATGTGGAAAACACTTTAAATGTTTCATGTTTGTCACTTTCATTCATTTTTCCCCCAGGTGTTCTTCAGCTTCTCCTGTAAAACTGTCGACTACGACGCCTTCAAGGCCGTCAACGATGCGTGTTTAGTGTTCGATGGCCGTTTGGTAGTAGATACCACCTTCCATACCAACGACCCCTCCATATACGCCGCCGGCCCTTTGACCAAATACTCCCGCCGTTACCATGCTGACCAATGGAGCCATTCCTGCTTTAATTCCAAGGAGGTGGGGCAGAGTTTGGCATCTGTTCTCCTGCCCTTGTGTGACCCGACCCTAGAGCGTCCCGCCGACCCACCGTCTGATGAGGAGCAGCTCATCACTCTCTACACTCAGGCCAAGATCCAAGGTCACTATTCTCCTTCTGAATTTCTAAATCACAAGCCCAGTACATTCAAGCAGGAGTTTAAGATGTTTAGCATGTGTTGTGTCACCCACTCCCCCCCCACACCTTCATCTAATTCTGACCGACACCACACTATTGACAGTTCATTTGCATAATCTAATCACAGGCTAAGTGATTATAGCATAATGGACCATCTGTTACACAGAAACACAGTGTCTGATATGAGATAAACTGCTTTATAATCATATTTGTGGTGTTCTGGGGGGAAACGCTATTAATTTTGTGTTTGTAAAAACAAGTGTTATTAAGAATAACTTAAAAATAAAAATACTCTGAATTCACAGGGGGGAGATTACCAGGCGGCTACAATTATCTTCACGTGTCAAAACCGACATCCAAAGGCCACGAAACTCCATCAGCTCAGAAAGTACGTTTAAATATAAGTTTGTCATCATATCAGAAAATAATCCTAGTGGATTGGCTGGGTATGTTCACACTTGTAGTTCGGTTCTCCTGGTTCTTTTGGTGCAGACCAAAAAACGAAAAATGAAGAGCTTATCAAATGTGTAAAGGAGTCAAAACAGCAGCAGGAATCCCTCCGTCACACACACATGAAGAACATCTGTGAGGAGACGCGGTTCTGATCCTGTACTGTGAACTATGACCCTTTTTAGGCTCGCATCTTGTGACTTCGTGTCCTGATTTTGGTCTCTGTGTTGATCTTTGACATTAAATTTGACATTTTTTATTAAAGAGGAATAGCCCCTTGAGATGATCCATCTCGTTTTCGAGGGGGTCCTCGATTCTAGATTCAAATAAAAAATTGACCTGGAAAAAAATTTACAGCAGCTGGAATTTAACATAACAAATAGCAAAAGAGCGAATTGAAATTGGAAGTTTATTCCAATCATATGGTGCTTTATATTGAAATGCATAATCTTCCTATTTCTTTATTGATCTGTGGAGTGTAAAAATAAATTTGGTTAACTTTACAGCGGTCTCGGCCCGCTTGTTTGGTGCTCCAGGGTTCAGATGGCAGCGTTTAGACTTCTTCAAATGAACCGCACTAATCGAGCCAAACATGACAAGTGTGAACATGTGTTGCAAAAACATCCACCTTTATGATCTGTCCTGCAGGGTCGTGACTTGGTGACGGGCCGCACTGAAACGGGGAACTACTTTCGTCTGCATCTCAGCCAGCATGATGTGGTGGAGAGCGTCACGTGCCTCTCGAAGAATGCACTTCCTGTCTCCAACCTCGTGTGTCTCTACAGGAAACACCAGCTGCTGCTGAATCACCTCTGCTCACGCTACCACGAGGGTTTGGTCCACGACATGTACAGGTCCGGCCTTGTCACAGAAATCTTTTCTGTTACAGTCTCCTGATGACAAGCTTAGACTCATTTCAAATCTTAAAACCCTTCAAAAATGTCAATTTAACATGATACTCACCTTATTCATGGTGGAATCAAACAAGGAAGTCAAATTTCACCCTAAAAACAAAGGGGGACAATATTTTGTATAAAGTTGCACTGTAAAAATGAATACGCTTTATCTAATCAATAGAATTGATTACAAGCAATATTATTAAATCAATTTAACAAATTAGAATTGAGTAATAATTAATCAAATTAATTCCTTAAAAGTTAACAATTTCAAATGAGTAAAACTTACAACAACCACCAAAAAAAAAAAAAACATAAATTGAAGTCACCATTGTGGTGATCGGTGTTTGTTTTAAAATGATGGTTTTCTCCTTCAGTGGTTCTGCTTGTTAACATCAGGTGTCTTCAATGTTGGCAATATAAAATAAAGAGTTTTTAATTAATTTTTGACGTCTGTCTGTTAGTGAGATATTTTTGTTTAATTTTTTGGTGTAAACGTTACTCATTTTAAATGGTTAACTTTTAAGGGATTATTTGATGAATTATAACTCAATTCTAATTTGTTAAATTTAATTAATAATATTGCTTGTAATATGTTGCCACAATTCTATTGATTAGATAAAGCATATTCATTTTTACAGTGTGTATTACAAATTTGTAAAAGGTCTGGATGTTTTACTGGTAAGTTAATTTATATTATTCTCAGTGTGCATTATGTATGCAATATGTGTGTCTCTGTGTGTGTGTGTGTGTATTTCCCCTCTTTTTTTGTGGAGATATTTGGCCTACACATGTTCGTGTTAGATTCACCCTAGAACCAGTTTTGATTGTTCATTTCATTCCCGAAACAGCAAATCTAGCAACTAATGCTCTTGAATTAATGCACAGGATTATTTATGACACTCATTTCTGGTCACACTTTACATGAAGATTCATTTCCAACAGTGTGACCTCTGCTCCAAAACGTTCCCACCACTGACCCTTCCCCACCAGAGCCTTTGTCCCGCATTAGTAATCCGTTTATGCAGGTGTGCAATCCGCTTCACCACACCGCCAGGAGACAATGGTTAAGCCCCCCACCCATCAGTGCTGATCACACTTATTAAAATGGGATTCTTCACTGGTCTTTTGTCGTTACTGAATGTGGTCGGCGCTCAATGTCATTACGGGGAACGGCCGGTCTTAAAGACGATCGTGGACATGATTTATCAACCGTGCTGCTATATGGAGAATATTAGATAAACATTGTGAACATCCAGAGTTAAAGCGACAGTTCACCCAAAAATTAAAGTTCTGTAATTATTTACTCATGTCGTTCCTCACCTGTCGGCTGAAAAGGAACAATTATCTTTATCCAGACCATCTCATTTATACAGTGCCTATGTCTGTCAAGCTTTAAAAACACCATAAAAGCATCATTAAAACACCAAGTCACACATAATGATTGAATTTTGAGAATTTCGATTTTTTTATGTTTTTGAACACTCTTCTGCTCGCATTTACAGCATTTAAAAATACAGTAAAAACAGAAATATTGTAAAATATTATTACGATTTGATATCTGAATATATTTTAAAACGTAATTTATTCCTGTGTTCAAAGCTGAATTTTCAGAAATCACTTTAATTTGAATAATTAAAGAAACATTTCTGATTATTATCAGTGTTGAAAACAGTTGTGCTGCTTCATATTTCATTTTTTTGTAGTATTCTTTGATGACTAAAAACTTCATTTAATTAACATTATAAATGTCTCTACTGTCTCTTTAAATTTAAATTCATTCAATTTCTTTCAAAATCAAAAAAACATACTGACCTCAAACTAGTCTTTAAATCCAAAAGTAACTTTTTTATTTCCTCTTTGCGCAGTTATTTTAAAGAGAACTGGTGCTTGGCTCTTTATCACGACCGCTTTGCTGACTTTGAACAGGAGGTGCGCCAAATCATGGACTCGGCCAAACTACAGGTCGGTTTCCTTTACATCTACTGTGTGTCATCTATGTTTAAAGCATTTACCCTCTTTCCAAAACACCTGTTGATGTTAGATAAAATTACGTAACATGTCATGCACCCATCATTTTAATGCTCTGCTCTGGTGGGCAGAAATGCAATGTTAAAAATAAAATAAAACAAACTACAGAATAATAAACATCTTTGTCCACATCTGGCAAACCATCTTGCAAAAAAATTGGGTCTTGAATGTGGGGGGAAAATACACAGGATCTTCTAAAGGCGCATAAAGCATGATCATAAGATAAAATGAAAGAACATCTCGCTTGTTGTCACCCAAAATGTGTTTGTTTGTTTTTTAGAAGCATATTGTATTGTGTTTTGTCCTGACAGGGTGAGAGTGGTTCAGTGTCAATTCAAGAGGCTCTTCAGAAAATAGCGGACGATAAAGCCGAGTCCGATCAGCTGACGGGTCTCAGCGAGGAGTTTCAGAAAAGCGAGGCTTATTCTGCTCTGAGAAAGAGTGTTCTGGATTATCTGAGGTACAACAGATACCATCTGACCATGTACGCCCGGCCGGGACTGCTCTAATCAATATCCATTTTACATTTAGGAGCAGTACTTTATCTTTTGTTTCTTTATTTCTTTACATTTGCTGCACCATATGTTGATGGAGGGGGGGGGGCACATTGTGGGGGGTTGGGGTCAAAGAACTTGAGCAAATAAATAAAGCTTCTGGTTTTGTCAAATGCAAATATTTAGTGTGTAGCCTACTGAGTGACAATTCATTAAAAATAACTGACTTATACTCTGTGTATGTGATATCCAGTATTGGGTTGTATATGAAGTGGCGATCTGAAGGCAGCAGAGATAAGAGCAGCAGCAGCAGCTGTATGATAATGAATGTGGGGAAGAAAATCACAGGCGCATGATCCAACAGTCCACCGTCATGTAGCTCATAAGCAGATCCGATGTCCAAAACATATTATGAAATGAACCTATTTCAGATGCAACAAACGCTGAGTCTTGAATGTGAAAATGAATAAAAAAAAACTTAAAAGGCAGTAAAAACTGCATAGGTTTCTCTAAAATGCAAATCAAGTGAATTGGCAACATAAAATAAAAGGTTTGCACATCAGATATCAGGTGCAACAAATGTGCTAGGCAAGTAAACCATCTGGCCCCCAAAAAAATCTTGTATGTGGACATTTAAAAAAGGCAATATGTTCCTCTTAAACGCTCACAACGAGTTATGAAATCACATACAACAAATGTGCAAGTCTGGAACTACAAAGACGCCGGAGATTACGCGAAATTCCGCTATTACGAGACCGTTGCATTGGAATGACATCATCACATGCACGAGCACAATGATGCTGCTGCTGATGATGATGGCACGGGTGAGTCTCAGACAGGAATGAGTCCGTTTGAACAGAAGGATGATGTGCGTCTGTCCCGGCAGCTCGCGCAAGCGTGTCTTTTGTGATGCAAACGAGAGGAGCCTCTTTTATGAATTATGTATGCGCGCAAAGAGTGATTAATACGTCCCGCATTCAACTGTCGCACATGTCCTAAGCCTGCAGGCGTCTGATTTATACATTTAATTAGTTCCGAGACAAATTACGCATGCACCTCGCAGCGGCCCTTTCGCCGCACAAACTGATTTCAGGACATTTGTGTTCAACCGCGCCGCTTTGCAAACGCGAGCACGGGCCTATTAAAAATTGAACATTGCACGACTTCTTTGTTGCCATTTCCCCCTTTTTTAATTTGAAATTCTGATGCTCTAAGATTGAAGGAGCCCTAAAGGCTGCTGACAAAGGCAGGGCACGTGCGCATTGACGGGACGCATCAAAGCGTGAAAAGAGGAGGAACCAGCGTGTGCCTAAAGCATCCTAATATAATAAACCTCAGGTACATCTGCCCGAGCAATCTGCAGACCCTCCCATCTCCAAATCCATAGGGATTCCAGCTCCATCTGATTGGACGAGGCGGCGAGGGGCGAGAACAATGTCATCATTCCAGCTTAAAAAGACTGCTGCTATGCCTCGGTGATGGAAAGATCACCGCGCGCGTCCAAATATAGTACCAGGTGTGCCTCTGATTTCAACCCGTCTGAAGTGCCTTTCAGCTCACGAAGATGCCCAGAGGATTTTTAGTCAAGAGAAATAAGAAAGCGACACCTGTTTCGTACCGCGTCCGCTCGGATGAGGATGAGCAGGGCGCGTTTCCAGCCGCGCAGCAGGACGCGCTGTGCGCGCGCCGCCCGGTCTCACCGGTGCAGTTCGGGAACCCCGAGACAGTCTACCGATCCATGTACAGCCCGACCCGACCGGTGAGCAGGGAGCACGAGAGGGCATGTTTGGAGAGGCGCTTCAATCTCGGCTCGCCTATCTCAGCGGAGTCCTTCCCGGCGGCGCCCAACAGCTCCGATCTCGCGCCGTTCGCGCCCGTGGATCTTAAAATCGGCACCAGCAACAGCAACCGAACCGGCACCACAACAACCACGAAAAGACCCGCACCAGACACCGAGCGCAAAGGCAAAGCCGCGTCCAAGAAAGCCAAAGCTATGCGGAAACTGCAGTTCGAGGACGAGATGACCACTTCTCCGGTGCTGGGCTTGAAGATCAAAGAAGGTCCACTCGAGCAGAAGCCCAGATCTCAGTGCGCGGGAGGAGACAAGCCGCTCGGAGAGTTCGTGTGTCAGCTGTGCAGAGAGGCGTACGCCGATCCCTTCTCTCTGGCCCAACACAAGTGCTCCAGGATCGTCCGGATCGAGTACCGATGCCCCGAATGCGACAAGCTCTTCAGCTGCCCGGCGAACCTGGCCTCGCACCGGCGGTGGCACAAACCCAAACCGGGGAACCCGGAAAGCAATAAGACGCCCGCGCCTGAAAAGGAGCACGAGACGTCCAGCGACAGGGACACTCCCAGTCCTGGACTTTCCGAGTCTGGATCGGAGGACGGTCTGTACGATTGCCCGCACTGTGGGAAGAAGTTCAAACGTCAGGCGTACCTGAAAAAGCACGTGACGGCGCTTCACGAATCTGCGTGCGACAAACCCCAAAGCCAAGCGCCTCTGAATCTCAGCGCGTCCGAGTGCCACCTGTGCCCGGTGTGCGGGGAAAACTTCCCGAGCAGACTGAGCCAGGAGAGGCACATCCGTCTGCAGCACTCGGCGCAGGTGTACCCGTGCAAATACTGTCCCGCCATGTTTTACAGCTCACCGGGCCTCACGAGACACATCAACAAATGCCACCCGTCGGAGAACAGGCAGGTCATCCTGCTTCAGATGCCGGTGCGTCCAGCCTGCTGAAGCTGTGCCTTAAACCAGTGCTTCCCAGACAGTCCGACTGTTTGATTAGGAGGAAGAGGACGTCCAAAACGGGTCGGGAAGCACTGCCTTAACCCACAGATGAGCACCTGAATGCCGATCCTGCTGTCTCTTAAAAACAAAAGGAGGTTTTTGGTTCCACAAAAAAAAGAAAGAAAAAGAAAAGGAACCTGTCTTTTTTTTAAGTTCTTCATGCAAGCATCGATGCAGAACCTTGATTTTGACCAGTGTAGTTTATCTGGATGAGGTACAACAGGTTAGACTGTTTGCTTATTTTTCTAGGATCTCCGCACAAGTGCTTTTAGCTTTTAGACCTAAGAATCCTAGAACATGCCTTGAATTCACAGGCTGTACATACGTCTCCATCGTTTCTAGCTTTAATAGAGCTTGTGAATCTGTGGACTTTGACTGTAGCTTTCTAAACGACCTACAGACAAGGGTTTCTCCCTTTAGTGTAGCCAGAAATGCCTTGAGTTAGATCTCGACATGCTGTAAAACTGCCTTAATCATGTAAATGTTGGAGTGATTGCAGTTGCTGATGATAATTTTTATATTC
Organism: Pimephales promelas; assembly: GCF_016745375.1. The sequence goes on along the minus strand of NW_024121191.1, from coordinate 445,750 downwards.
GTATTATTATTGTGCGTGTAAATGTTTGTGATTATTTATCTTATCATTATTATTTATTTATTTCAAATGTTTTATTTAAATTATTCGCTCGCCTAATTCATTTGTGATTGATTTGAAATTTGTCTCGACAGCCAAATGTTTCATGTATTGATCTAAAGATCGATCCTCGTCTGCTGAAAGTCGGAAATTCACCTTGCATTAGATACAATCGTTTATTAATTTATTTGTCACGTTTTTTTTCATGTTCGGCGCTTGTGTGTTTCTGCAGTTGCTATTTGTCCAAAAATGCTTAAAATAATGAGAATAATAATAATAAACAGTCCAAAAAGTCAAAATGGGATCCACTTTTGATGTGACATTCCAGCAATCGTGCGTGTTGTCATGTGGAAACCCAGACACTGTGAACACAGAGAGATACATCCTCATCATCATCATCATCTTATACAATGAAATGTGTCCGACTGGATTCTGTACCAAGATACGTCTGCACTTAATAAAACACATCGACCTAAAACTCTGTGTGCGTGATTAATGACATCCTCATCACAATCATCATCAGCAAAACTAATCTAATTCCAGTAGAATGTGTGACATCATATGGAGAACAAATGGAATATTTGAACTTTTAAAAAGCTGCGGTGATTCAAATGGTCAGATGTTTTACTTCAAAAAACGTCATCTAAAACTACACTCTAAAACATGCTGGGTTGTTTGAACCCAAATTTGGGTCAAATATGGACAAACCCAAATGTTGGGTTAAAAATGTCATTTAAACATTTAACCCAAAGGCTAAGTTTGTCCATATTTGACCCAAAGATGGGTTCCCAGCATTTTTTAGAGTGTATTTGAAACATTTTGAATTTTTTCTAATTCCTATAGAATTCGTGACATCATACAGAAAGTAAATGAAACTTTTGAAATTATACTTTACTAAGCTAAAGGGTGAATAAAAAATGGTGAAAAACTCCAGGTACAGTATTTCTATGTTAATTGTAAACTATCCAAAAGATCAGTGATCAGTTAAACACTGTATAATGCACAGTGACAATGTTAATGTACTAATGAATGTTAATAAATGGTGATACAGGGAAAATATTAAAATAATTTACTGTAGTCTCTGGGTTGGTTGGAAGGAGGGAAATTGTGGTTGAAATTCTTTGAAAATACTGTAATGAAAACAGAAATAGCCTTGCTTGGTGTCGGCATGCAGGGGACTTTCAGAGAGAATTCACCATAGACACCAAATCCCACAATGCAGCACCTCAGACACACTGCTGTTATGCAGATGCCTCCCAAAGGTTATCACACACACACACACTCATGGCCACACACCACCTCACTTCACAGCTGAGAAATAGAGTCGTACAGATCTGACACAAATTCTTACAAAAATAGCGTTATATGAGAGCCGGGGCTAGTTGTCACATTTGTATTCCAATGAATGACTTTTCCACTGTTAGAGGGCAGGATATGGTTAACAGCATTATACTGGGGCAAGTTGTCACAGCAGGAACAATGAAGTGCAAAAAAAAAAAAAAAAAATCAAACTACTGTTTTGGTAGACCACAATTATGATTAATAAACTGTACACATTTAACACACAAGTGACAACTTGGCCCGGCCTGATAATTATGATAAATGTTCTCGTCTACTATTCAACTAAAAATCTCCTCATTATATAGTAGGCCTATATTTCATTTACATATACATCTTGTATAAAACCTGTTAGTGAAAACAGCAAAAAAACTGAGAAGGATACATATATATATTAGAGCTGTCAAAAGATTAATCTCGATTAATCGCATCCAAAATGAAAGTTTGTGTTTACATAATATATGTGTAGTGTGTATAATTATTTTATATATATAAAAATGCACACACATGCATGTATATTTAAGAAAAAAAATATGTATATAAAATATTTATATTTATATATAATATAAATTATATATAAATCTATATACAGTATATACATGAAAATATTTCTTAAATATATACAAGCATGTGTGTGTATTTATATAAAATAATTATACACATTACACACACATATATTATGTAAACACAAACTTTTATTTTGGATATGATTAATAGTGACAGCCCTAATATATATATATATATATCCTTATCAGCTTTTTTGCTGTTTTCACTAACAGGTTTTATATAAGATGTATACGTAAAATAAGTATTATCTTTGCAAATAAATATTACTAAATATTAGATATTACTACATATTACTAAAAATAAATAAATAAATATTTCACCTATCATTTTATATTGCATTGTCTATATTATTATATATTATATTATTTTATATATATATATATATATATATATATTAGGGCTATGCAAAAATTAATTGCGATTAATCGCATCCAAAATAAAAGTCTGAGTTTACATAATATATTTGTGTGTGCTGTATATAATTATTTTGTATATATAAATACCTATGCATGCATGTATATACAGTATTTAAGAATTATTTGTGCTTAAATTCTGTATATGTATATAAATACATAATCTATATTATATAAATATAAATATTTTATATACGAATAACACATTTTCTTAAATAAATACATACATGTGTGTGTATTTATATATACAAAATAATTATATACAGCACACACAAATATATTATGTAAACACAGACTTTTATTTTGGATGCGATTAATCGCAATTAATTTTTGCACAGCCCTAATATATATATATATATATATATATATATACACACACACACACACACACACACACCGTATATATCTCAGCTCAAAGTTAAGTACAAATATTCCATGCCGTCTCTTTAGTAGCATGATCTCATAAAAACTCATATTAATCACTTGCACAAGAATTAGAAAAATGCTGTAAAAACGGCTTTAAATGAAATCTATCACATCACTGCTTGAAATGTCACGTGCAACACAAATCTTCAGTATTAATTAATGTTTACATGCATTCCATCAGTGTATTTTATTACAGAATGCAACCCTCTGCGACCCTGTAATCACAAACACACAGACGCGCACGCACACGCGCGCGCACACACACACACACACACACACACACATAGACAGCCCAGACCATGAGCACCACTCCCTGTGTGAGTGACAGGTGGAGAGCAGCTGCAGAGCGGGCCGGCGGAGATAACAGCAGATAAAGCCTTTTCACACACACACACACACACACACACACACACACACACACTGAGGCCGACATTTACAAACCAGAACAAAACAAGGTAAAGGCATCTGAAGATACAGCAAACAACAAGCTGGTATGATTTACAGCTGAAACCGATCACACACACACACACACACACACACACACACACACGGCAGTGATCAATCAGCGTTAGTTCAGCATCATCGAGAGGGCTGGATGTTGACTTTACTTGCCTCTCTGAATGACTGGCCTGTAGTGTGTGTCCTAATGATTCAACTGGACACATTTCAGCTGGTCTCCATCATCTGAGGTCGGATCCAGCGAGCTGGTGCATGCTGGGAGAGAGAATGAGAATGATTAATTGCATTTCCTTCACTAACAATAAAATACCAACAACTAGCGTCTTTCTTTTCCCGTTTGGATGTGTACCGTAGTAATTCTCAGAGTGTTTGAACATGTTACAGTGATGCCACCGTGTGTGTTTGGGCACATTTAGCATGCAGGTACTATTTTTTTTTTAATTGGAAATGGATTCTATGGGATATGAATATGGTACACTACAATTCAAAAGTTTGTGGTTAGTAATTTTAAATATATTTTTCATTTTTATAAATTAATTTTATTCAGAAAGGATGCATTAAATTGATCAAAAGTGACACTAAATATACAGTAATTATATTTCAAATAAATGCTATTCTTTTGAACATTCTATTAATCAAAGAATCCACAAAACTATTATTATAATAATAATAACAATAAATGTTTCTTGAGCAGCAAATCATCATATTAGAGTGATTTCTGAAGGATCTTGTGACATTTTGCAAAATATAACAATAGAAAACAACTATTTAGATTGTAATAATATTTTACAATAATACTGTTTTTACTGTATATGTGATTTAATAAAAGCAGACTTGTTGAACAGTGACAAGAGCAAACATCTTTCCACATTCACAGCTCTATACTGTTATTGTGTGTCAACTTCAGTCCCACGCGTCCAAAAGTGATCCGACACTGAAACATAACTGAGATCACCAATTAGCATCCTCAGCTATGAAAGAGCATTAAAATGCATGCGTTTGTGATTGGTGTGTCACAACAATGTGTCATTATGAAAAGTAATGTGTCTGTTGATCTGAGCCGGTGTCGTGTGGAGGTCACACCTGCCGGCTGCAGGTCACACTCGTCTGTTTGTCCTCCTCAGAAGTAAACAGTGGTTGAGCGTGTGTCTGGTGCGTGGCGGCTCTTATCTGGCCTGCGCTCACACAAAGACACGGAGAGGAGAGTAAACACTTGCACTTTCAGGCTCACAGTAAAGCACACAAACCTCAAGGCATTTTCCAGTATGGCAGGTGTTGCTGTCGTGAACTAACACACACACACACACACACAAAGGCAACAAAAACTTACAGTAGGGTGAAAATACACAGCATGGTGTGGCTGTGAAAGAGAATGAAGGCTTTTTTAAACATGGCATTTAAACTTTCCATCCGATTCAACGTGCAGATAAAGGTTTACTTCACAGTGCTGTCGCTCAGAGACTCTGAAAAATGTGGGTGGATGGATGGATGGATAAACGGATGAACAGATAGCTAGATGGATGGATGGATGGATAAACGGATGAACAGATAGCTAGATAGATGGATGGAGATATGGATAGCTAGAAAGAAGATGGATGGATGGATGGGTGAACAGATAGCTAGATAGATGGAGATACGGATAGCTAGAAAGAAGATGGATGGATGGATGAATGGATGGATAAACGGATGAACAGATAGCTAGATGGATGGAGATACGGATAGCTAGAAAGAAGATGGATGGATGGATGGATGGATGGATGGATGGATGGATGGATAAACGGATGAACAGATAGCTAGATAGATGGAGATACGGATAGCTAGAAAGAAGATGGATGGATGGATGGATGGATGGATGGATGGATAAACGGATGAACAGATAGCTAGATGGATGGATGGATGGATGGATAAACGGATGAATGGATGGATGGGTGAACAGATAGCTAGATAGATGGAGATACGGATAGCTAGAAAGAAGATGGATGGATGGATGGATGGATGAATGGATGGATGAACGGATGAACAGATAGCTAGATAGATGGAGATACGGATAGCTAGAAAGAAGATGGATGGATGGATGGACGGATAAACGGATGAACAGATAGCTAGATGGATGGATGGATGGATGGATAAACGGATGAACAGATAGCTAGATGGATGGATGGATGGAGATATGGATAGCTAGAAAGAAGATGGATGATGGATGGATGGATGGATTGATGGATGAACAGATAGCTAGATAGATGGATGGATGGATGGATGGATGGATGGATAAACGGATGAACAGATAGCTAGATAGATGGAGATACGGATAGCTAGAAAGAAGATGGATGGATGGATGGATGGATGAATGGATGGATGAACGGATGAACAGATAGCTAGATAGATGGAGATACGGATAGCTAGAAAGAAGATGGATGGATGGATGGATGGATAAACGGATGAACAGATAGCTAGATGGATGGATGGATGGATGGATAAACGGATGAACAGATAGCTAGATACATGGAGATACGGATAGCTAGAAAGAAGATGGATGGATGGATGGATGAATGGATGGATAAACGGATGAACAGATAGCTAGATGGATGGATGGATGGAGATATGGATAGCTAGAAAGAAGATGGATGATGGATGGATGGATGGATTGATGGATGAACAGATAGCTAGATAGATGGATGGATGGATGGATGGATGGATGGATAAACGGATGAACAGATAGCTAGATAGATGGAGATACGGATAGCTAGAAAGAAGATGGATGGATGGATGGATGGATGAATGGATGGATGAACGGATGAACAGATAGCTAGATAGATGGAGATACGGATAGCTAGAAAGAAGATGGATGGATGGATGGATGGATAAACGGATGAACAGATAGCTAGATGGATGGATGGATGGATGGATAAACGGATGAACAGATAGCTAGATACATGGAGATACGGATAGCTAGAAAGAAGATGGATGGATGGATGGATGAATGGATGGATAAACGGATGAACAGATAGCTAGATGGATGGATGGATGGAGATATGGATAGCTAGAAAGAAGATGGATGATGGATGGATGGATGGATTGATGGATGAACAGATAGCTAGATAGATGGATGGATGCACGGATGGATGGATGGATGGATAAACGGATGAACAGATAGCTGGATAGATGGAGATATGGATAGCTAGAAAGAAGTTGGATGGATGGATGGATGGATTGGTGGGTGGGTGGGTGGATAGATAGATGGACAGATAGATGGATGAAGGGAGGGATAAGTGGATGGATGGATGGATGGATGGATAGCTAGAAAAAGGGAGGGAGGGATGGATGGATAGGTAGAAGGAGGATGGATGGATAGGTAGGAGGATGGATGGATGAATAGACGGATGGATGGATGGATAAATGGATGAACAGATAGCTAGATAGATAGATGGATGAATGGAAAGATGGATGGAGGTACGGATAGCTAGAAAGAGGATGGATGGATGGATGGATAGACAGATCGATGGATGGATGGATCGGTGGGTGGATAGATAGACTTAGACTAGGAATAAATGGATGAACAGATAGCTAGAGAGATGGATGAATGGCTAGACAGATGGATGGATGGCTAGAAAGGATGGATGGATGGATGCTAGAAAGAGGATGGATTGAAGGAGGGATAAATGGATAGACAGACGGTTGGATGACTAGAAAGAGGATGGACGGATAGATGGACTGACGGATGGATGGCTAGAAAGAGGATGGATCATGGAAGGAGGGATAAATGGATGAACAGATAGCTAGATAGACAGATGGATGGATGGGCGGACGGCTAGATAGACAGAAGGATAGACAGACAGACAGATCTTTTTCACGCTCAAACAGCAACACGACACACTAAAGAAAGTTCAAAATGTTCAAAAATAAAAAATAAAAACACTAAAACATAATAGGACGGTTTCAGGGAAACAATTGTGAAATCGAAGAGATCATTTCTCTACAGAAGGCTGAAATTCCTAGCTGATGTGTATCGCATGAGTGTGTGTGTCGGCCGGTTTGGAGTGTCAGTTAAACGTGGCACATGTCTATTGTGCTGTGGGACCCCGGACCCTCGGCACAGTCCAGCAGGAGGTTAGCAGACAGCTTTCAGTTGGGGGGGGACAGCTGATCCACACAAAAGACTGGGACCTCCTGTTCACAAGCAGCGCACAATACCCCCAGCCTAATGCTTGTAAATCTATTCACTGATCAGAGCGCATGGCAGCACGCCGGTCCCCTTCACTAAACCAAAAACCAGCAGACGCTGAAACATCGGAGCGCATCGGAGAGTGTGACAAACAAAACTAGCAAACACTTTACAATAACGTCCCATATACTTAAAATAGTACTCATTTACTAACTATACAAAATTCCTACAACTCAGAACAATCTTAGAAGAATCTACAAGCATCGACACACACACTCATTTCCGTGTGTTTGTGAGCTGTTCAATATTCGGGTTGATGAAAGGTCGTCGGTGGGCGTGGCCTGTGTTTCAGGAGGCCAAACCATAATTATGCAGATGAACCTGGAGCTCCAGCCTCCTCCAGTGACTGTCACACACACACACACACACACACACAGATGAGGTCTCTCCCCAAAGTGCTTGCAGAGATTACATCAGACTACGTGATCTATGACATCAACCTGTGTGTGTTTGGTTTAGTTGAACATGCAACAGAGGCTGAAAAAACACAAAAATATAGAGGAAAGAGAGACTCATTTCCACACGCGGAGGAGAAAATTATGATTAATCCTAGCAGGACGTTTATCTATTACTCATATCATAAATAAACGTACATCATGTTTGTTTTGCCTTTGTAAACTTTTATATTTGGGGTTTAGGATTGTTGGCAGAGAAGTGTTTGGTATTTCCTAATTTGCATACCTCTGTAAACGTGCGCGCGTGTGTGTGTGTGTGTGTGTGCTCTTTTCTCCAGTTGAGTTTCAGCTGCTGTTTAATGAATGCATGGAAACAAACACCCGTCCCCCCTCGTCTTCACCAGCAACAAAGAATTCATTACTCATTTACTGTACAAGAAAGACAAAAATACTTAAACGGCTTTAAAACACTTATTTTTAAAATGCTTAAATTGTTTTAAAATGCCAGAGGCTGTGTGCTTTTTTTTTTTCATTTTTATTATGTATTTTTTTCTATTTCTGTTTCACTTGATTTTTGATTTCAGTTTTAGTTTCAGTTCCAAGTAAAAAAGAAATATTTTAATATATATATATTTTTAAAATCTAATATCTATATTTTATTTGGACTTTATTTTAATTACCAAAAATTATTTTTTAATGGATTCAGTTTTAGACACAACAACAACACAAGTGTATCGACACAACGCTCTTGGGGAATATGATTTAAAAAATAAATAAATACTAGTTCCATTATTAACAATAATCCCAACCTGTAGACTATGTATAGTTCCCAATGCATTCATGCCATAATAGCCCAATAGAATCGGTGTTTGTACCATTGTGTGTAAAATGTGCGACTGGCCTTGCATTTGTAGATCTATATTTTACAACGGCTCATCCAATCACAATCTAGAATCACAATTATCACTTTTAATTATTATGAAAGCATAAAGATGTGCCTGAATCTGACCTTGTCTCATGCCGACTGGAGCAAATGAACAGTCTGCAGAGCTGCAGGGTACAGCGTGTGTGTGTGTGTGTGTCCTGTGGGGTTTCTGTCTGCATCTATTCTGGGTAGGGGTTGTGTGTGCTTGCGTTGGCAGGGCTGGAGCCGGTGCCCGGGTGACAGCAGTGCTGGGCCGTCTGGCACACAGGGAGCAGAACGCTGTGTGGAGATCTGGCACGTGCCGTCACAGCAGCAGGGCCCAACAGAACCGTGACAAATCGCTGAAAGAACCCGATTCAAGAGCGCAACACCATGCACCTGAGGACGCTGTCAGAGACACACACACACACACGTCAGAATTCCAGCATCATTAAAAACACATGCATCCTGTTCAAAAACACAAACCTGCCATGCATTTTTCACTCATACTTTACCGCTCATAATTAATTTTTGGTTATGTTAGTTGCACTGTGGGACAAAGAATACTGATTTAAATACTGAGTAATATTAAAGGGATAGTTCACTTTAAATTCATTTTTGGGATGTTTTAGCTTACCTCAAGATGTAGGTGTCTTTGTTTCCACAGTATTTTAGGTCAAACCGTTCTTGTCTGTCAGTCATATAATGGAGGTCTATGGTCACCACCTCAAAGAGCATGCACAGAGAAGTCCAAATTAAACATGATTTAATGACTCGGAAATGTAAGTACACATTGATGGCCTAAGACACGAAACGAGCGTTTTGTGTGAGAAAATGAACAGTTTTATATCATTTTTACCTCTTGTAACCACAGCCACAAAGCGCCCTCGTCCTCAGATCACGTGGACGTGGACTAAAAGAGGTAAAACGATATAAATACTGTTTGTTTTAAGATAAAACATACCAAAAACTAATCACAAAGTGAACTATCCCTTTAAGCAACTGCATGTTCTTACTATAGGGTTACGGTTAGGATGAGGATTTGGTTGAGGGTTAGTTGCATGTAATTATGTATCATTTACAGTTATTAATATGGCAAGTACATATGTAAGAAGGGCACTATAAAAATAAATGGTAACACTTAATTTGACAGTTATAGATTACTAAATGTATAGTAATATGCAAAATATTATGCATAAGTACAAGTAACTAACCCTAAAACAAACCTTAACCCTAACTCTATAGTTAGTACATGTAGTTAATTAATATCACTTATAGTAATTAAATACTTAAAGGAGTAGTTCACTTGAAAAAAACTTTTGCTGATAATTTACTCACCCCCATGTCATCCAAGATATCCATGTCTTTCTTTCTTCAGTCGAAAAGAAATTAAGGTTTTTGATGAAAACATTCCAGTATTTTTCTGCATAGCTATAATGGACTTCAATGGGAACCAAATGGTTCAAGGTCCAAATGAGAGTTTCAGTGCAGCTTCAAATGGCTTTAAACGACACCAGACGATGAATAAGGGTCTTATCTAAATAAATAAATAATAAAAGTTCAAGTTTTATAAGCACAAATGCTCGCCTTGCTCTGTTCTGTGATGAGCGTTCGTGACTCTCCTGTTCGAACTCGTTCATCAAAATGAACGAATCTTTTTTTGAGTCATGACTCGAAGAGTCCTTGATAAGACCCTTATTCATCGTCTGGTTTTGTTTAAAGCCCTTTGAAGCTGCACTGAAACTCTCATTTGGACCTTGAACCATTTGGTTCCCATTGAAGTCCATTATATGGAGAAAATAATTTAACTTAATTTCTTTTCGACTGAAGAAAGAAAGACGTGGACATCTTGAATGACATGGGGGTGAATAAATTATCAGCAAGTTTTTTTTAAAAAGTGAACTACATTGAAGAAGCACATGCATTTACCGTTTACTCTATTTGTTTAGGGTTAGTTGCATGTACTTATGCATCATTTATAGCTATTACTACACAAACCACATGTAAAATAATATGCAACAGTGACACTGTAAAATAAAGCGTCCCCAAAACATTTCACTTGCATCACGTGTGACACAAATAAAGAACATTATTTTAGACGTTGGTACCTTGGCAAACCTGAGCAGTCTGAGACAAGTCTGAAACTCTGTACGAGACGCATCCCAATGTTTCCATTTGCTCGCCAACTAGGATTAATAACAGAAATTGTAAAGAGATCTCACTTGTGACCTGCGTTTCCTGCGGACATGCACAGACAGACTCAGCGGTGTGTCCTGAACACATTTCCACACAAACCTTTCTTCTTTATTAGCTGGGGGAGAACAGAATATCTGCCATCCATTGAAGACAGCAGACCAAAGGTTCACGACAGACCTCCCACCTAAAGCAATTTCATTAAAAATATGTTGCGTTCTGTCGGGAACGGGAAGTGTATCACTATCCGCGCTGCCATAGCAACAAGGACCATGTCATAAAGGGTCATTTCCTGAGTACCGTGGTATTCAGCACAGAATACAATGTGAGGACAGCTGAAAGGGCTCTCACACTCGCAAACAAAAAGCAATGTTCATTTGCTGATTGGCTCTTTGTTTTGAGTTTTATACATTTATTTATGCATTTAGTCAATGTATTAATGACTTGTGGTGCAACAGATGGAACACATCAAAGCTACGTGGAAGTTCATTGTTGATTAAGTGCTTCGGTTTTAGCGAATTCGTGTGACATCTGACTCAATTCTATTGTGCTTAAAGAAAACATATTATGTTTGAGAACCTTTAAATGCAATAGTTTATGAATATGCTAATCATTCAGCAACATATTTAATCTGATGCCACGTTTTACCAAACATTAGAGTCCCCATGAACTCAAAATAGAACTTTTCAGTCCCTCCAGGATTTCACGATTTTTTTGTGTGATTTTTGCGATCAAAATGACTGATTTTGTGGTGGTAATTTCCAAAAATTTGTGAAAAAATTTGCGATTTATATATAACATTTACCATAATAGTATTCAGTCCTTCCAGAAAAACACGGAGTTTTTTTGTGATTGTTGCGGGCAAAAATTGATTGATTACATGGCCCGTTTTCTTTAAAAATGCGATGGAATATATATTTATATTTATGCAATTTTATGCGATGAAATTGCAGGAATTTGCAAAAATTGAAGGAACTTGCAAAAATTGCGGTTTGATGAAAAAGAGAAAAAAAGTGATTCCCCCAACACCCTGTTCTCACTAGGGTATTGTAAGAGTCATTTCTTATTTCTTCCTTTGATAAGCAAGCATACTACATCATAGAAAGTGCTGGGAATATTTAATTTCTCATCTTGTTTTATTTCAGACTGTAACGAGTGTAAATAAGTGTGGCCCCTTTAAGAGCTGCGCGCTCCCTGTTGAACTCTCTGCAGTGAATATGTGCGCCTCGAACAACCCATGTGTGCGCGTAATTTCTGTTTGAAGCTACTTCTTTTATCTTATATTGTTTATTAAGTAACGATGTGATGGTAGAACGTGTGACAGACAGTTATACGAGTTCGATTTGTGAGATGTCAATCCCCTCCGTGAGTCTATCTGGCGTCGCGTAATTGCGTCACTTCATAACGTTCCCATGGAAACAGGGGGAAATGGCTGCTCTTGTGTGAAGCAAACGCAACATTTTTCAACTTTCTGCAAAGATACATGTGACTTTTTTGCAACGAAAATGCGAGGATTATGAAATTATGCAAACCCCGCATATTTTGCACGGAAATCGGCAATTTATGCGGCGAAAGTGCGGCGTATTTGAAAAAATGCGGCCCCCGCATAAATATGCGGACTTTGGCTGATTTTGCATTGAATTCAGCGATCGCATAATCGCGTTTTTCTGGAGGGACTGACTTTTAGTATATTTTAGCCTTACCGTAGTCTATGAGCTATAGAGTGCTCTAAAACAATGACAAAATTCGCATTTATGGATATGGATCGATGATTTTGATGACATCCACTTCAGCTTCTAATCAGATTTTCTGTCCAATCAAACTATTATGGTAAATGTTATCTATAAATCGCAATTTTTTTCACAAATTTTTGAAAATTACCACCACAAAACCAGTCTTTTTGATCGCAAAAATCACACAAAAAAATCGTGAAATCCTGGAGGGACTGTCAAATGCTCTCTAGAATCTGAAGCTCCGCCCCTCAAGCCTAAGTCTCAAAATTTAGTATAATTAACAAAATTAATGATCCTAAACAGACTAGTATCTAAATCCAAACATTAGTTTCATCATTAGTTGTTTGAGTGAAATACACTAAGCATGCGTGTAACGTTTCAAAGTACCATGGACAGCGCAAATCAATGCATTCATTATCCATTACTATTGAACATATTTAAGTGAAGGAACGCCCTTGTTCACTTCTTATTGTCTGTCCTTTTGGAGATGGATGACTTAACGTTCGCGGGGGTCATGAAGGGTCAGCAACGGTCTACTCTGACATTCAATGTGGTCTAGAGTGGGTGTGTTGACCAGACCCAAGACCCTACCAATCTATAATAGATGTGTGATTGTTTAAGAGGGACAGCATTCAGAATACAAAGACGCAGCTTTTAACAAAAAAACAGACACACTTATAGCAAAGAAGGTCAGGGCTCAGAGAAAAGGAGTACAACATGCTATGGCGGAAACAAATTTCCTCTCGAGGACAAATAAATCATGATCATCATCATCATCATCCCAACTGCAACAATGTGCTAAGCCCAGCTACATTCACAAGGTATCCTCCACTGGATGAGGTCAGCTAATTAACCTCAACGGATCAAGACGCCCTTCCCTGGCGCTCCTCAACTGGGCCGACCTGAATCCCTGCGGATAATTGCCTTGTTGACATTCAGCCAATCACAAGATCCAAGCCTGTGAGAATTGGGTCTGTGCGGACGTGCCACGCGTTCTGCCAGTCGCGAGATTTGCCCCTTCAAGTCATTAAAGCCGTGCTGAAAGACTCCAATTAACCTCATCAGCTCCCGCTTCTTAACAAGGTGCTAAAAGCGGACAAGAAAATCATGATGAGGAAGGAATCAGAGCCTGCTAATCCAATCTCATCTCCATTACTCAAAATAAGCGCACTAATTACATTTTCATATGCATTTCGGGTCCGGTATAGATCAGTTTACGGCTAGCCCCAACAGCGAGGAAGTCCACGATGCGTCAGTACGAGGGTGAGTGTGTCGAGGAAAATGAATGCTGTTAAAGTAATTACACTCGTGAGTAATCCGATTCGGGCTAAATAAATCTGACATGGACACCGCATTAGTCAGGGAAAGATGTTTTGAGCACGTACCTTAATACATGACACCTCAAAACCATAGGACTCATTTTCTTTCTCGTGAATGACCAGGAGAAAGTGTTTGCAAAGTTGAATGGATTCCAGTGCACTCTCAGAAAACACTTTTGTTCCTTATTTACCCAATACAGAGTGCATATTAGTTCCTCAAAGGTCCAGATCAGGCTAAATGCTGGGTTTTTTAACACATCTTTGGGTCAAATATGGACAGACTCAGCCATTGGGTTAAATGTTTAAAGGGATAGTACACCTTTGAAATTAATTTTTGGGATGTTTTATCTTACCTCAAGGGCATCCAAGATGTAGGTGTCTTTGTTTCCGCAGTAGTTTCAATTTTGATGTTTTCAGGTAAAACCGTTGTTGTCTGTCAGTCATATAATGGAGGTCTATGGTCACCACCTCAAAGAGCATGCACAGACAAGTCCAAATTAAACATGATTTAATGACTCGTAAATGGCCTAAGACACGAAACGAGCGGTTTGTGTGAGAAAACGAACAGATTTATATCGTTTTTACCTCTTGTAAATACAGCCAAGTCCAAGTGATCTGACGGCGAGGGCACTTAATCTGACGCCGGAAGTGAGCTCTCACGTCACTCATTGTTTACACCGAGATTTCGGAAGTGTTACCCTTCACTGTGAAGATCTAAACATATTTATATATTCAGGAAATCACAATAGAAGACGATTTGGATATTATCAATAGACAACGTTGATTTTTTTTTTTTCAACTGCGCGAGAGATCACTTCCGCCACACCCTCAGATCACTTGGATGTGGCTGTGGTTACAAGAGGTAAAAACTATATAAATACTGTTCGTTTTCTCACACAAACCGCCCGTTTCGTGTCTTAGGCCATCAATGTGTGCTTACATTTACGAGTCATTATACCATGTTTAATTTGGACTTCTCTGTGCATGCTCTTTGAGGTGGTGACCATAGACCTCCATTATATGACTGATAGACAAGAACGGTTTGACCTAAAAATATCAAAAGTAAAACTACTGCGGATCTTGGATGCCCTTGAGGTAAGCAAAACCATCCCAAAAATTAATTTCAAAGTGAACTATCCCTTTAAATGACATTTTTAACCCAACATTTGGGTTTGTCCATGTTTGACCCAAATTTAGGGTTAAAACAACCCATAAGAAGAGAATCATTACCTTGAAATGGGATGCATCTGGATTTGAGCTGGAATCAGGATTAGTTCCCATTCCTGCTTTAGAGATGACCTCAGTGTGCATCTGTGGGAGGGGAGTGTCCCGCGGCCCAGTTCTTGCCCAGCGACGTCTCAGCGCTGTTCTGGCAGGCACTGGAGCCATCTAATTAACACAGGGGGAAGAGAGCGCTGTGCTGGCAGGTTAATTGAGCCTATGGGGCATTCTCTTACAGTAAGGGATGAGTCCATTTCCCAGAACGTTCGCTCCGCAATGTGGAAAAGACGTGAGGTAAAAGAGGTGGTTATGGTGGAGATGCTTGATCTGAATCTCGAGACCAATTCCACCATTTTTGGTCACTACAGGTGTTTTTCTCCACTATATTATTTGGTCATTGTGGTACCCTTGTGTCATCAACATGCGAGTGCCATTGTTGAGCGCCAGCAGCAGGTGTTTACCACTGTAACTAGGTAACGGGAGACAACTGAATCCCATGCTTTTGTCTCTTTGGTTTAACTATCAAAACAAGCACAGAACTTGCATCCTGAAATAGATGCAATGAGTGCGTTACACTAAAACAGGCAAATTATGTCATCAAAAGCACAAACTGGTTGCAAACCACATTAATCATCCCTTTGACCAGCGATTCCTAACTTAAGCGGTACTTAAGCAGGTTCCAGGAAGATTTTGGTATTGTTTAATTCTGTACAACCAAGTACACCTTAAACCCAAAATCAAAATTCTCTCATTATTTATGTCAGCCAGGAGTCTCCAAACCTGTCCTAAGAGTATAGCTCTGACTTGAGTCAAAAGTTTCCAGTATGCCTGAAGACCTTGATTAGCAGGTTCAGGTGTGTTCATTTGGGGTTGGAGGTGGTGATGGTACTTTGTTTACGCATACATACACATACCCACACTCACACTCCTATACATTTACACTTTTATTTCACTTCTATGTTGTTTTGTATGTCTGACTGTTTAAAAAAAAATGGGGTTGGAGCTGAAGTCTGCAGCCGCTTTTTCTACAACAGATTTGCACAGATTTTTTGGTTGCAAAAAAACCCGGCGTTTTCATTAACCGATGTTATGTGACTGAAAATTTTTTTTTTCTCTAGAGATAAGTCTTTACAAAAATCATGGCGATGGATTTGGTGGGTTTAAGAATAACACAGCCACCGCACAAACCATTATTTCTAATCAAAGGAGACGTAGGCGTGTTATCCAAGCATTAATGGCAAGGAAAGATCCTTATACTTGGGAACGGCACATGAGGTGTTTCTCCCTCATATCTGCTCCAAGCTCTTGATTGTGGTATTTATTTTTGTGGTTTAGAATCCGGTATTCTTATAATTCTTTTGTCTTTTATGAGTTTAATGAAAAAACTCTGTATCGTCTTCTGTCCAAACATATGGTGCCATCTACGTCAGGTGACCTGTAACACTCTCAGAAAAAAGGTACAAAAGATGTCACTGGGGCTGTACCTTTTCAAAAGTTCATTTGTCCGTTTCAGGTCTAATATGTACATTTTATGTGCTAACATTTCAGGTGCTAATATTTACATTTTAGTTGCTAATATGTATATTTTAGGTGCTAATATGTACATTTCAGGTGCTAATATTTACATTTTAGTTGCTAATATGTATATTTTAGCTGCTAATATGTACATTTCAGGTGCTAATATGTACATTTCAGGTGCTAATATTTACATTTTAGTTGCTAATATGTATATTTTAGCTGCTAATATGTACATTTCAGGTGCTAATATGTACATTTCAGGTGATAATATTTACATTTCAGGTGCTAATATGTACATTTCAGGTGCTAATATTTACATTTTAGTTGCTAATATGTATATTTTAGCTGCTAATATGTACATTTCAGGTGCTAATATGTACATTTCAGGTGCTAATATTTACATTTTAGGTGCTAATATGTACATTTTAGGTGTTAATATGTACATTTTAGGTGCTAATATGTACATTTCAGGTGCTAATATTTACATTTTAGGTGCTAATATGTACATCTCATGTGCTAATATTAGCATTTTAGATGCTAATATGTACATTTCAGGTGCTAATGTCCATTTCAGATGCTAATATGTACATTTTAGGTGCTAATATGTACATTTCAGGTGCTATTATTTACATTTTAAGTGCTAATATGTACATTTCAGGTGCTAATATGTACATTTCAGGTGCTAATATTTACATTTTAGGTGCTAATACGTACATTTTAGGTGTTAATGTGTACATTTTAGGTGCTGATATGTACATTTCAGGTGCTAATATTTACATTTTAGGTGCTAATATGTACATTTCAGGTGCTAATATCTACATTTCATGTGCTAATATTAGCATTTTAGATCCTAATATGTCCATTTCAGATGCTAATATGTACATTTTAGGTGCTAATATGCACTTTATGCAATACAGATTGTTTCAAAGGAGCTTCACAGTAATAAACGGAAATAATAGAATGAACGATGCAAACCTCTTCAAATGTGAGACTAATTCTGCAGTAAAGCAGCTCTAAATAGACAATAGTGTCATTATTCAGGACAAGTGAGGAGCAGGATTGGACACTGATTTATGTAGATCCAAACCTGCATGACCATTTCGGAAAAGACACAAAACATTGGATCCCATTGAAGTTCAGTCAGTGTATGGACAAAAACAAAACAAAACAGACATCTTTTGTGTTCTGCAGAAGATAAAGTCAAACAGGTTAGGAACAACATGACTGTGGTTAAATGATGTCAGAACTATCCCTGAAGAACAGTATGCATTCATAGTTACTTTTAGGTCTACTGTAGTTTCTCTATGGTTGCCCCCCCAGAACCATGGAAACATGTGATAGATAAGACTGAAAAGGTTGAGGAAACCCCGCTCCAAATACAGCTTAAAGGGTGATGTGCATTTGAGTTTGTAAAACAGCTTGCACACCAACCAAAATCCAAACTTAGTGTGAAATCAGCCTGAGGCTAACATGTCACCTTTATTTCTAGTTGAGTGCCTATCCATGATGTCAGTGGATGTAGAGGTGGGTCTGTGATGTCAGCAGCCCAGGCCTGTCGCTGAAAGCTCAGGGGACCGTCTCTGCCACCGCACCACATGGTCCCACGTCGGCCCAACGCCCAATGGACCACAGTGATTCAGCAGATGTGCACATACCATCCTGCAGATGGTAAACACACACACACAGAGGCCAATTGACATGGAGTCTGCTCGTTAGATGGACCTAACGATGCCAGATTATCGCCCCTTCGGACCTGGCACAGCAAACCCAGCTCGATTTTTTCATTCCTAAGGCCTTTTGTAAATAAATAACAACAACAAACAGCAACAAGAGCGCTATCCCCAGCGGGGCTTCTTGTGACATATGGGATGTCCCTGCTTTGGCCGCACGGAGCGACACGGACACAGATGGCGGCTCTCAATATGGCCTCCCTCTCTGTCTCGCTCTGAAAGCCCCCCGTTCGCTGCATATTCAAATTAGCACGCTCGTGCTGACAACTGCTACGCTGCGACTGCGTTTCCAATTGTTGAGTGCTGTCAGAGGCTCAGATGGGTTAAACACAATGGCGAACAATTAGACGAACGCTTCTAAGAGCAGCGTTGCATTAAACACGAGTTGTAACGAGCTTGAAAGGACAGAGGAGAGGTTGACTCGCGTCTCTCCACGGGCTTTGACGGAGTCTCCGAGGCCAGGGGGGTGAGGGTGGGTTAACTAGTAAAAGCGCTGCGTGTTTGCTGAGACGGGGGTTGTCACCCTCAGACGGAGATCTCTAGAGGGCCGCAGACATTACAGCACTGAGCACGGTGTTCGCACCACTTACACACA
Source organism: Pimephales promelas (assembly GCF_016745375.1). Next base: position 426,681 of record NW_024121191.1, on the reverse strand, counting down.
TATGGATGCAGATGGCCTTTAAGTGCATTCGCAATGCAACACACAAAAAATACATTACAAATCAGTGTTGTAGTACTCGAGACTCGGACTCGTCTCGGACTCGGTCTCGAGACCATATTTTAATGGTCTTGGTCTTGTCATGGACTCGTGTGCATTTGGACTCGGAATTGACTCGTACTCGAACATTTTTTTTTTTAGGTCTCGGACTTATTCCCGAGTCCACTCGAGTTCAATTAAAAATATTTTTCATGATTATTAATGTATGTTAATAAAATATCTCTTTAAATTGATTGACACGCCCAGTGATTGGTGATTTTCTAGTGCGCAACTGCGCATGACAAATTGTAATAAAATTACTTTTAACACCACCTACTATGTGGCCTTTTTACCCTAAACTGATCATATTTTTTAAACTCTAAGTAAATTCAGTAAAATAAAAAAAGGATTTCTCTAAGTAAATAAAAGTAAATTAGGTAATCAACCCTCATTGGTCTCGGTCTCGACTCGGACTCGACTCTCTCTGGTCTTGGTCTCAACTCGGACTCGAGTGAGGTGGTCTCGACTACAACACTGTTACAAATACTTCTATGCACATCATAACATATGTTGGTTGGGGTAAAAAAAGCTTGTTTTCATATGACGTCACGCCACTGCGTTGCCATGGCGCGAAATGCAAATGGAGGGCAGGAAGTGATCTGCTGTATTTAGAAAGCACTATAACAAACTCAAAATGCCTGTTTTGCGTCGTTTATGGCTACTTAAATCGATCAAACCACGAGGAGTTTACCAAAATTTGTTGTTCAAAAGGGGGGAAATGCAAGAAATTGACCGAAAAACTCGCTTGCAAACCTACGTCTGTGGTCAGGGGGAGCCGAATGGGAAAATGTTCGTATGTGCAGTGATCACTTTGTCAAAGGTGAGTTAATACAACTTAAGTGGCTATGTTTGTGTAACGAACCAGTTTCCGAACTTTGTAAGTCAAAGTATGTCTGTAAGACGAGGTAGTTGCTGATATCTACCGCCTCGATGGCAGGAAAATCAAAATTCAGTTGAAAAATCGCTCCCCTTCATAATGTAAGGATCACGTCCAACATATGTGTGATTGTTTGTTTAAATCTTTCTCTTGTAATATCGTGTAAAGTAGTACAGTACGGACTTATTGCGCTCTTCACTCCCTGCCCTCCATCTGAATTTTGCGTGTCATCATAATCGTGACTGAAACCCAGCTATTAAGACTTTCCCCGCCATTGGCGAATTTTACGACTTTCCGTGTTTCCACTTATATACAGTAGAGGGCGCTATTACGCATCTTCTGAAAGAGTACTGAATCTCATGATCAAAACACAGGTGAAGAAGAAGCAAAAAACAAGCAATCAAAGCATTGCTTACATAGATATCTATATAAAGGCTGTATCTCGTCGCGGCTGCTGGCCAATGGAGGTCGACAGCGCCTGGCGGCCATCTTGTCACAGGCAGCTCGCTCACTGGTAACATTGTTTTAATGGTGCATGTACTTTTTAAATCACCATAACTTGCTAAATTTTCTACCGATTTTCAAACGGTCTGGTGTTGTTATGGCATTATGCTATATCAATACTGAGACATGTAGTTATGATACTGCATACTTATGAATAATATAGTGTATAATAAATAATCATCTAGAATTATAGCCACGTTAATGACGTTTGTGAGAAAACCAAACCGTTTGTAAATCCGTCAAGATTTCAACGAGATAAGAGTATTTCTTACATCAGATACCACAGAGCCCGCCAGAAAGCCTGTCTGTGACAAGATGGCCGCCGGTGATGACGATAAATACTCTGCCGTGAGACTATCTAGCCTTTATATACGTTATAGTCTATGAAAAAAGAAATGCGATTTTCGAATGCGAAAAAATTCAGAGTATTCGTGAAACTTACCCACATTCAAGAATTTATAAAAAAGCATGAATGAAGCTTGAATGAAACATTATGTTGTTGTTGTTTTTGTTGTTTTAAAGCAGAGACTTT
>NW_024121191.1:410276-424172 GCF_016745375.1 Pimephales promelas | reverse complement strand
ATATCACATTTAAAAAAAAATATATATTTTTATATTGATATATCGCTCAGCCTTAATCTCAACATAACTTTTTTTTTTTTTTTTTTCCGAGCACAGATATTGACTCGTATTACTCGTATAATATTCGTACTCGACAAAAGTGCTTTATCCGTACCGGATACTCGTTTCAGCCGAGTATCCGGCTCAACTCTACAAATATCTTTTGTGTTCTGCAGAAGATAAAGTCAAACAGGTTAGGAACAATATGACTGTGAGAATGATGTCAGAACTATCCCTGAATAGTATGCATTCATAGTTACTTTTAGGTCTACTGTAGTTTCTCTATGGTTGCCCCCCCCAGAACCATGGAAACATGTGATAGATAAGACTGAAAGGGTTGAGGAAACCCCGCTCCAGATACAGCTAAAAGGGTGATGTGCATTTGAGTTTGTAAAACAGCTTGCACATCAACCAAAATCCAAACTTAGTGTGAAATCAGCCTGAGGCTAACATGTCACCTTTATTTTTAGTTGAGTGATGTCAGTGGATGTAGAGGTGGGTCTGTGATGTCAGCAGCCCAGGCCTGTCGCTGAAAGCTCAGGGGACCGTCTCTGCCACCGCACCACATGGTCCCACGTCGGCCCAACGCCCAATGGACCACAGTGATTCAGCAGATGTGCACATACCATCCTGCAGATGGTAAACACACACACACAGAGGCCAATTGACATGGAGTCTGCTCGTTAGATGGACCTAACGATGCCAGATTATCGCCCCTTCGGACCTGGCACAGCAAACCCAGCTCGATTTTTTCATTCCTAAGGCCTTTTGTAAATAAATAACAACAACAAACAGCAACAAGAGCGCTATCCCCAGCGGGGCTTCTTGTGACATATGGGATGTCCCTGCTTTGGCCGCACGGAGCGACACGGACACAGATGGCGGCTCTCAATATGGCCTCCCTCTCTGTCTCGCTCTGAAAGCCCCCCGTTCGCTGCATATTCAAATTAGCACGCTCGTGCTGACAACTGCTACGCTGCGACTGCGTTTCCAATTGTTGAGTGCTGTCAGAGGCTCAGATGGGTTAAACACAATGGCGAACAATTAGACGAACGCTTCTAAGAGCAGCGTTGCATTAAACACGAGTTGTAACGAGCTTGAAAGGACAGAGGAGAGGTTGACTCGCGTCTCTCCACGGGCTTTGACGGAGTCTCCCGAGGCCAGGGGGGTGAGGGTGGGTTAACTAGTAAAAGCGCTGCGTGTTTGCTGAGACGGGGGTTGTCACCCTCAGACGGAGATCTCTAGAGGGCCGCAGACATTACAGCACTGAGCACGGTGTTCGCACCACTTACACACATATGGATGCAGATGGCCTTTAAGTGCATTCGCAATGCAACACACAAAAAATATATTACAAATCAGTGTTGTAGTACTCGAGACTCGGACTCGTCTCGGACTCGGTCTCGAGACCATATTTTAATGGTCTTGGTCTTGTCATGGACTCGTGTGCATTTGGACTCGGAATTGACTCGTACTCGAACATTTTTTTTTTTAGGACTCGGAATTATTCCCGAGTCCACTCGAGTTCAATTCAAAATATTTTTCATGATTATTAATGTATGTTAATAAAATATCTCTTTAAATTGATTGACACGCCCAGTGATTGGTGATTTTCTAGTGCGCAACTGCGCATGACAAATTGTAATAAAATTACTTTTAACACCACCTACTATGTGGCCTTTTTACCCTAAACTGATCATATTTTTTAAACTCTAAGTAAATTCAGTAAAATAAAAAAAGGATTTCTCTAAGTAAATAAAAGTAAATTAGGTAATCAACCCTCATTGGTCTCGGTCTCGACTCGGACTCGACTCTCTATGGACTCGGTCTTGACTCGGACTCGACTCTCTCTGGTCTTGGTCTCAACTCGGACTCGAGTGAGGTGGTCTCGACTACAACACTGTTACAAATACTTCTATGCACATCATAACATATGTTGGTTGGTTGTAAAAAAAGCTTGTTTTCATATGACGTCACGCCACTGCGTTGCCATGGCGCGAAATGCAAATGGAGGGCAGGAAGTGATCTGCTGTATTTAGAAAGCACTATAACAAACTCAAAATGCCTATGTTTTGCGTCGTTAATGGTTACTTAAATCGATCAAACCACGAGGAGTTTACCAAAATTTGTTGTTCAAAAGGGGGGAAATGCAAGAAATTGACCGAAAAACTCGCTTGCAAACCTACGTCTGTGGTCAGGGGGAGCCGAATGGGAAAATGTTCGTATGTGCAGTGATCACTTTGTCAAAGGTGAGTTAATACAACTTAAGTGGCTATGTTTGTGTAACGAATCAGTTTCCGAACTTTGTCAAAGTACGTCTGTAAGACGAGGTAGTTGCTGATATCTACCGCCTCGATGGCAGGAAAATCAAAATTCAGTTGAAAAATCGCTCCCCTTCATAATGTAAGGATCACGTCCAACATATGTGTGATTGTTTGTTTATATCTTTCTCTTGTAATAGCGTGTAAAGTAGTACATTACGGACTTATTGCGCTCTTCACTCCCTGCCCTCCATCTGAATTTTGCGTGTCATCATAATCGTGACTGAAACCCAGCTATTAAGACTTTCCCCGCCATTGGCGAATTTTACGACTTTCCGTGTTTCCACTTATATACAGTAGAGGGCGCTATTACGCATCTTCTGAAAGAGTACTGAATCTCATGATCAAAACACAGGTGAAGAAGAAGCAAAAAACAAGCAATCAAAGCATTGCTTACATAGATATCTATATAAAGGCTGTATCTCGTCCGCGCTGCTGGCCAATGGAGGTCGACGTCAGCGCCTGGCGGCCATCTTGTCACAGGCAGCTCGCTCACTGGTAACATTGTTTTAATGGTGCATGTACTTTTTAAATCACCATAACTTGCTAAATTTTCTACCGATTTTCAAACGGTCTGGTTTGTTATAAACGGCAGAGATGTAGTTATGATACTGCATACTTATGAATAATAAGTGTATAAGTAAATAATCATCTAGAATTATAGCCACGTTAATGACGTTTGTGAGAAACCAAACCGTTTGTAAATCCGTCAAGATTTCAACGAGATAAGAGTATTTCTTACATCAGATACCACAGAGCCCGCCAGAAAGCCTGTCTGTGACAAGATGGCCGCCAGTGATGACAATAAATACTCCGCCGTGAGACTATCTAGCCTTTATATACGTTATAGTCTATGAAAAAAGAAATACGACTTTCGAATGCGAAAAAATATTATAGAGTATTCGTGAAACTTACCCACATTCAAGAATTTATAAAAAAGCATGAATGAAACATTATGTTGTTGTTTTTGTTGTTTTAAAGCAGAGACTTTGTTCTTTATTTTAACATATTGCATGTTCAGGCGGCGACTGCCAAGTTTATTAACAAACACTGGCGGGGAAAGAGTTCAATGTTATTTTATATTGTTCATGAGTATTAAATAACGAAGAAAACGTTAAAATTAACTATTCTTGACATGCAGTAATAAGTGTGTATATATACAATAATCTGGTTTCGAAATGTTTGAATTCATAGTAAAATATTCAAGTTTTGATTCCAGACTTTTTTGGAGCATCAATATCTCCAATTTAGCGTTTTTTCATTCGTCTCCAGGTTCAGAGATTTACAGTCGACTGTTTTTTAATGAGGTGAAGTACTCAGTCTCCGATGAGTTTCAGAGTCATCAAGCTCGTAAACAGATGGAGCCAATATCTCGCTTTCTCAAAATCCACTCCAGGTCTCCACCTCCAGTGTATTAAACAATACGGCCGGCTTCTCTCCCTCTGTCTGTCCGCCCTCATCCCTCGGTCTTTCTTGGGAGGAGTGCCGGGATTGTGGAGGATAGGGGGTGGGGCGGGGGATTTTGAAAGAAAGAAAGAAAGAAAATGGACTTCTGTGTCAGCAACAGCGTCTTTCGTTGCTCTAATCCTCTCGCCCTCAAGCCTCATAGTGCAGTCAAGCGCGCTGTTACATGGCAACAATTAGGAGAGCCGAATCTCAGCACCTGGTCCTCCCCAATCTACGGCAGCTGACTGTACACGCACACACACACAGCCAGGTGGCACCTCTTCAATCACATTAGCTGGCCACTCTAGGGTTAATAAAGACTCGGCCCCCTCCCTGATCTGCCCGCCGCCCAGCCTTTTCACCCCCGGGCAGACACTATGTATTCTTTACAGGCCCAGAAACAATGTTGTTTAAACCCGGTTGAGGAGCTGAAACCTTGTGAGGAGGGCCGGGCCGAATGTTTAAGGGGCCTCCGTGGTTTCTTCAGGTCTATTTATGCCAAGTGTACTGTATAACAATGGGGCCTTTACAGGAACAACAAAACCTAAAACACTACATTTTTACATTTTCCGAAAAAAAGGTAAGTGGTCCTTGCCGTGAAATCTGACTAATAATTTCCCCTGCATTCGTTAAATCCATTGCTAATCATTCTAAGTGGTTACTTTGGTGTTGCTAGGGTACTACTAAAGTGTTACCAAGGTATTCTGAGTGGTTTCTAGGGCCTTACTAATGTTTACAGGGTGGTTTGCAGAGGGTGTTCTGACTGGGTATTCCTCTCAATTTCTGGTAGGTTGCTAGGGTGTTGCTAGGGTGTTCTGACTGGTTGCTAGGCAGTTTCTAACGCATTCTGAGTGGTTTCTTTTCTGGGCAGTTGCTAAGCAATTGCTAAGATGTTCCGAGTGGTTTAGCTGTTGCAAGGGTTGTTGTTTGGATGTTGCTTGGATGTTGATAAGTAGATGTTAATGTGTTCTGATTCTACAGATTTCTGCATGCTGTTCTCTACATTATTCTGGGTGGTGTTTAGGGTGTTGCTAGGCAGTTGCCAATGTGTTCTAAATGGTTTCTGGGCCGTTGCTGGGTGGTTGTTAGGGTGGTGTGGGTAATTACTGATCCAAATCTCTCAGGTAATTGTAGGCTAAGGCTTGCGACCCTCTTTCGTTGTATATCAATGTGTTGGGCAAAAGTCAATAGAAAGATAATTAGGTATTATTATCCATATACCTTATTTTGAGAGATACTAATTTAACTTCATTTAACACAATATTTACATGGCATATTTTAGTATACTTGTAATTCCCAAGTAGACTACTTAGTGACACGGCCGTTGGACGCTATCATTACATAGAAATGTTAAAAGAATAAGCCCACAACCTTTTGTTTGACCTTTTGTTTCCTTTAGTTTTTTGTTTGCTTTCTTTTGTTTCTTGTCATTGCAATGAGAGCAGAGAGAACAGCGCTCATTTTAATAACAATACCAGTAGATTTATATGCTAGGGTCGCGATCAATGGCGATTTGTGAACACAAATTACAAGTGCGAATTAAGCAGCCTCGGCTTGAGCTGAATGCTATCGGCGATCAGAACGCCTGTTGCTTTGTGTTGCAGTAAGACACCACAGAGCCAATGAATGAGTAAACAGACATACAGAAAGATTAATTGAGCAAACGAACCTCTCCTGAATGCTGATTAATTCAAATGGAAACACAAATGAACGGAAAAAAAAACACGGCTAATCCTTCTATCTGCCAGGCTGATGATATTCTACATTTGTCAAGCGCTGAGGGAACTTTAATGGTTTACACAGGCTGTGCGCTCCATTAGACCCATGATTCATTTCTTCACATGCATTTCTACATCCTCTCTGCTCTCCCCTGCCTTTCAGGTCGACACACACACACTGAAGACGCGCCATTTAACACATCAAAGCTTGGGGACTGAAAGCTGCAAGCTGGAGGACAGACAAATGCAGCGCTGCATCACTTTAATCCTCTTTACCCAGCCACGTGTGGAGAGAGAGACAGAGACTAACAAATTCCACTCAGAGTAAACATGCTAAGGTGCATGAGGTGAGGAACGCTCTCTCACACACAGTCGTTTCACGAGCCTTTGAACTATGGAAAGAGGCATAATGCACATGCTATTAATGATTAATCAGTTCCGGTTCAAAATAAGCATTCGTTTTTGGCATGTCAAGACAGAGAGACCATGCATGATGGATGGAGGGAAGGAACGAAGGAATGGAGGAAGGAAGGAAGTAACGAATGAATGGAGGGAGGGAGGAAAAAATGGAGGAAGGAAGGAAGGACAGAGGGAGGGAGGGAGGGATGAAGGAAGGAATGGAGGGAGGGAGGGAGGGAGGAAGGAAGGACGGACAGAGGGAGGGAGGAAGGAAGGAAGGAAGGAAGGAAGAAATGGAGGAAGGAAGGAAGAAATGGAGGAAGAAAGGAAGGAAGAAAGAAATGGAGGAAGGAAGGAAGGAAGGAAGGAATGGAGGAAGGAAGAAAGGAAGGAAGGAATGGAGGGAGAGAGGAAGGACAGAGGGAGGAAGGAAGGGAGGAAAAGAGGGATGAAGGAAGGAAGGAATGGAGGAAGGAAGGAAGTAAGGAAGAAATGGAGGAAGAAAGGAAGTAAAGAAGAAATGGAGGAAGAAAGGAAGGAAGAAAGAAATGGAGGAAGGAAGGAAGGAAGAAATGGAGGAAGGAATGAATGGAGGGAGGGAGGAAGGAATGGAGGGAGGGAAGAAGGAAGGAAGGAAGGAAGGAAGGAAGAAAAGGAGGAAGGAAGGAAGGAAAGAAGGAAGGAAGGAAGAAATGGAGGAAGGAAGGAAGGAAGGAATGGAGGGAGGAAAAGAAGGAGGAAGGAAAGAATGGAGGGAGGGAAGGAGGTAAGAAGGAAGGAAGGAAGGAAGGAAGGAAGGAAGAAATGGAGGAAGGAAGGAAGGAAAGAAGGAAGGAATGGAGGAAGGAAGGAAGGAAGGAAGGAAGAAATGGAGGAAGAAAGGAAGGAAGAAAGAAATGGAGGAAGGAAGGAAGGAAGGAAGAAATGGAGGTAGGAAGGAAGGAAAGAAGGAAGGAATGGAGGAAGGAAGAAAGGAAGAAAGGAAGGAAGGAATGGAGGGAGAGAGGAAGGACAGAGGGAGGGAGGAAAAGAGGGATGAAGGAAGGAAGGAATGGAGGAAGAAAGGAAGGAAGAAAGAAATGGAGGAAGGAAGGAAGGAAGGAAGAAATGGAGGAAGGAAGGAAGGAAGGAAAGAAGGAAGGAAGGAAGAAATGGAGGAAGAAAGGAAGGAAGGAAGGAAGGAAGGAATGGAGGGAGGAAAAGAAGGAGGAAGGAAGGAATGGAGGGAGGGAGGGAGGTAAGAAGGAAGGAAGGAAGGAAGGAAGAAAGGAAGGAAGAAATGGAGGAAGGAAGGAAGGAAAGAAGGAAGGAAGGAAGAAATGGAGGAAGGAAGGAAGAAAGGAAGGAATGGAGGGAGGAAAAGAGGGCAGAAGAAAGGAATGGAGGGAGGGAGGGAGGAAGGAAGAACTGAGAGGGAGGAAGGAAGGAACGAACGAATGGAGGGAGGGAGGGAGGGAGGGAGGAAGGAACAGAGGGAGAAAGGAATGAAGGGAGGAAAAAAGAAAGAAAGGGAGGAGTGGAGGAAGGAAGGAATGGAGGGAAGAAGGAATGAAGGCAGTAATGAAGGAAGTAATGAAGGGAAGGAAGGAAGGAAGAAAGGAAGAAAGAAAGAAAGAAAGAAAGAAAGAAAGAAAGAAAGAAAGAAAGAAAGAAAGAAAGAAAGAAAGAAAGAAAGAAAGAAAGAAAGAAAGAAAGAAAGAAAGAAAGAAAGAAAGAAAGGGAGATATGAAGGGATGAAATATTAGGTACTATTAGCTAAGCCGATACTAATATGTGAGATGAAACCAATGCCGACTGAAGTTTATAAAATCTACTCTTGTGTAATGAAAATCATTATTACTCATATTTATTGAAGCATGTAACTACGCCACCTTAAAATAAAGTGTAACCAAATAAATAAATTAAAAGAATTAATAACAGTCAAATCATAAACATGACCTCAACCACTGGTGTGAGATTAGGCGGGGTTATCGGTTTCTTCACCGAGGGGAAAGTGTTCAGGAAACCTGTACGAAAACAGTCATTATTTTTCACTCCAGTTTGGAAAAATACACAGAAAAAAAAAGCTTTTGAATATCAGTCCTGGATGAAGAAAGACCTTCAGTGTGACCTCAGATGTGTGATGACCTCGGATGACCCCCAGAGCACGGAGTGTGTGGAGATCTCTGCGCTCAGCTCTCGCTAGAAGAAAGACAAGACAATTCATCAAACCGGGAGAAACAGCACTCAGGATATCTGTGAAGAGAAGAGACAGAAGACAGATCAGGTACAAAAGAAACACAGACTTATTGAATTACGCCACACCAGACCAGCAGCATTCACCAGATTAAAAGATTATACATTTAAAACATATTCAGTTCTTCAGCCCAAAACCATCTTTGCTAATGCATGTACATATATGATCACTGACAAAATCTGAGCATCCTTGACATAACAGCGTTTCTTTTAAAAAGGATTTAATTTCTTAACAATAGTTATCTATTGGGTATCATGAACTACAAATGAAGATCGCATTTTTTTTTTTTTGGCAAAATACAAATACTACATGACAAACTAAATTTAATATAGGTCAATACTAATCAATAAACATTTGTTTTTTGAAATAAGTCTGCATTATTGTAAATAGAAATAAGTCTAAGTCATAAATAATGCTGTGTTTATTTAATCAAAAATACAGCAAAATTAAGAATACTGTTATAAAAAAAATCTGCAAAAATAAAAAAACATTATTTTAATTTAAAATAACTTTTTTTATGCTAATATATTGTAAACTGTAATTTATTCCTGTGATTAAAGCTGTATTTTCAGTATCATTACTCCAGTCTTCAGTGTCACATTATATCATTAATCACTCGAATATGATGATTTGCTGCTCAAGAAACATTTATTATAATTATCAATGTGCTGCTTTTACTGTGGATTAATTGATGAATAAAAATTAAGCATTAATTTGAAATAGGATAAATTTAATGCATCCATTTTTTTAATTATTTGAAAAACAAAAACTCTACTGACCTCAAACCTTTGAATATTAGTGTAGGCCTATATATTATTATTCATTGCCGTGTTTGCGCACACTACATCAACAAACGTTCATTTACAGAACCTGAAATGTTAGAAAAATGTACGTGTATAAACCAAAATGAATAAATGCTGCTAGTAACCACGAATCTGATGTTTAGTCACACAAAATGAAGAACCGGAAGAAACACAAAGCATTTGCAGAGCATCCGTCTGAATATAACTCTCACAGGCTTTTGTGCTGATTAAAAATTACTGGAGTACGAGCATCTCCTTCAGTGAACCAGGAACGGGCAACAGCGAATCCATTTCACATCGCTGTGATTTCATTTCCAACCGAGAGAGAGAGAGAGAGAGAGTCCCAGAGGAATAACAGCGCTCCACTGGCAATGACAAGTTTGACAGCTTCAGCCACAGAGACAAAGACAGGACAAAAGTGAATAATGAGTTGTTCACATGAGGGGATTCCTGTGGCTGAAGGTGCCAGCGAGTCAGAGCCACACACACACACACAGGTTCCTCCTCCAGCGAGTCAGAGCCACACACACACACAGGTTCCTCCTCCAGCACCTGATGGTTTCTCCTCCAGCTGCCTTCTTCACCAACATGTCCTCACACGCCATTCCAACATGCTCTACGACACGCCGCCATGCTGTTCCTGACAGCAAACACACACACACCAGACAATTCAGCGCAATCTCTGAACTCCAGCATGAGGGAATAACTCAATCAGACACACTACTTAACTTAGTGCAGTGGAGTAATAGCAGCCCAGCTGTTTTAAACGTGGAAAGTGAAGCTTTCCAGGAATAAATGAGGTGTGTATAGTGTGACAAAAGGCTTTGTTTTTATGTTGCATAAACATAATGCAACCTGAAGCAACAGTCAAACGCATGCCCTTCTCTCAAATGGTGTCCTGGGAGGGCCAATTCATTTAAGCGATTATGGTGCCTAATGAACTGATTCAAAGAAATGATTCAATGGTTTATTTGGGTCTCTGCACAGCATTTTACATGTGCGTTTTGTCAAGAATAATGGGTCCAATTGATATATATATATATATATATAATTGTTAATTTTATAACTAATTATTGAAAAGTAGCTGAAATAAAATTAAATATAAATATTAAATGAAAACCTTTGAACTTAAAATATCCACCTGTGGTGAAAATGAAGGTTTTAATGTTGTTTATATGTCTATGTGGTGTTTTTAATATGCATTACCGTGTGTAAATTGATAAGTCGACAGCATTGCTGAGTATTTTCGCCTTAATACTGCAGTGAAAAAAAACACGGTTTGAAATCCCTGGTGTTTTTGACGTCACAAACTTCCTTGTAACCAATCACAGGTCAACGTGTGAACGTCAGCGAGTGGATCTCTGAGCTGAGTGAGTGAGTGGAGGCGTTGCTCATTTGCATATTCATAGAACTGCGTATATTAAATGAGGCAAGGGTGTAGACAGAGTTACATTCAAGCTATTTTGAGAAATGAAGACATACATTTTCAAGAAAAAACATTTAAATTAGGGCTGTCAAACGATTAATCATGATTAATCGCATCCAAAATAAAAGTTTGTGTTTACGTAATATATGTGGGTGCACTGTGTATAATTATTTTATATATATAAATACACACGCATGGATATTTAAGAAAAAAATATTATTTATATATATATATAAATCTATAATCTATTTGGATGCGATTAATCGCAATTAACTTTTGCACAGCCCTATTATTTATATATAAAATATTTATATTTATATATAATATAAATTATATTTAAGAAAAAAATATTATTTATAAATAAAATATATATATTTATATATAATATAAATTATATATATATATATATATATATATATATATATATATATATATATACAGTATATACATGAAAATATTTCTTAAATATATACAAGCATGTGTGCATATACAAAATAATTATACACAGTGCACCCACATATATTACGTAAACACAAACTTTTATTTTGGATGCGATTAATCGCGATTAATCGTTTGACAGCCCTAATTTAAATACATAATTTTGGTGTTAAGGGATAAAATTATTGACTACAGAGGGACTTCAATTTTTTTATAAATGCCTTGGCAAATAACTAAAACATACAATAAGTTGTAAAATAAATTCAAGCTAAATAGAAATATATAAATGACAAAAGCACATATCAAAATTACTCAAACTAAAATATATAAATAAATACTAATAACACTGCCTGCTTGAGTTTAATATGCAACTATAAGTTGATTTTAAGGTCAATTCCTCCAAAAAGCGTAACCAAAACATGGTTCTGCTTGTTTAAACTTTAACCACTGGCGTGTGTTTTGGTCTGTTGGTCCGACCAAAGGAAGACGTGATTGAAAACAATAATAATTTTGCCTATCTAGTAATGCTAAAGAAATTACACGTTTAAAAAAAAATGCTTTAACCTAATTCGCAACTTTTATCATTTTCAAAGTCAACTACTGAGCCTCCCAAGATAAAAGCTATAAAGCAGCAAACTCGGGACGGGATGCGGGCTCTTGTCCAGGGAGAAATCAGTGCTAATTTGAAAATTGGCCCCGGTTCAGATGGACTGACACGTATCTCGGCTGATCCGTCCTTCCTCGTGGACTGCGTGTTACTTCATACAGGGGATTTTCCACTTAGCCGAGTGGATTTCGCATCATTTCTTGACGGTTTGCTTTGTTTGTGTGAGGTGAGCGGACGTGCGTCTACGAGAGACACTAATCTCCGTCTCATCAGAGCGACGGGTGCGAGGCATTTATGGCAGATGTCCATTAGCAGCCGATCAGCAGGGTCTGTCTCCACAGGGGCCGTGACAGGTCTGAGTGTGTGTGTGTGTGTGTGTGAGAGAGAGAGAGTGTATTACGGATCCGGCTCTGTGCTGGTCCTGTGGAGTTCTCCCTGGTCTCGGACACAAGCTGCCGTCCTCCCCCCCGCCTCCGCCTCTGAGATCAGGAACCCACTTATCCAGCCACGCCATTGTCTAGTGTGTCCACACACATCTGTTATGCTTGGGCAACACCAACGCTGACAGACAGTCCATTGTTCCTGTGGCCGGTAGGAGGACGCAGTCACAGTTTGGGGTAATTGCCGCTCCTAATTAGTTTAAGACACACACACAAAATTGCTTTTTAATTAAAAGCCATCCAGCCTCTAATGAGCAATCAGTATCAACCAATGAAAAGAGAAGACGCACGCACAATCACAGTGGGATGAAGCATAGTGTAGAATGCGCATGCAAACGTAACCGCCAGGCATTCCAGTCGGTTGCCAGGGTGTTGCTATGCAAGTATTGTGTTGCTACGGGTGGCTCTCTCTAAAAACATCTCCTAAAGAGATAGATCACCGAAAAATAAAAATTCTGTTAACATGTGCTCATGTTGTTCCAAGTTTCTTTCTTCCGTTGAACACAAAAAGATATTGTGAAGAATGTGGGTAACCAGGAAGTTGACGGCAGCCATTGACTTTCATATAGGCAGGGAGCCAAAGTCTCAAAAATGGGTTATGATGTCATAACTTAAGGGAATAGTTGATTGCCAATGAAGTAAAGATGAAAATAGTGGAAAAAAGTGAAAAAAAACGCCTGTTTTTTGCATTAAATTGATGCGAAATCATGTAGAAATGTGTTTTAAGAATTATTTTTTCAGTGGATGTTGTCCGCACATGTCTTCTGTGTATCTAGAATGCATTTATTGAGAACCTACCCAACCCACTGAGGATTTGATGAAAAAAATAATTTCACATTTTCCTGATAAAAAATAAAGGGTGCGTACACTAAAATGTTTTTTGGGATATTTCCGGCAGAGCAGACCCTCTAATTATTTGTTCTTAGGGTCAAAGTTAACAGAAAAAACACACAAAAAAAAGTATGGCAGACCATGTCAGGTTCAACCCATTTTATAAAGCTTTTGAGAATTTGGCTCCCCGACTAATAGTATTTTTTTCCTTACAATGGAAGTCAATGGCTGTTCGGTCACCAATACTCTTCTAAATATCTTCTTTTGTGGGTTTGGAACAACTTGAGGATAAGTAAAACTTTCATTTTTTGGGTAACTATCCCATCTTTTAAAGAACAGATCTTTAAAAAAAAAAACATCTCTATTGAATGTGACATATTAGAATGATTTTTGAAGGATCATGTGACACTGATGCCCCGTTTACACGAAGGGAAGACGTAGATATTTCCCTGCGGTTTGGCCGCTCATTTACATGAAAACCCAGTTTTGATCACAGAAAATGATTATTTCTAAAAACTCTGGCCAAAGTGGAGATTTCTGATAACGCCGGTAATGTGTTACCGTGTAAACTGGGAAATACAGGGTTCTCAAACGTCACATTATGCCCCATGAAATGCTTAACGTCACGTGAGCGCCCAGTTTGGCATAGTTATGATGACGCTCAACGACGTATTTATGTACATTTTTGAAAAAAATGTTGAGTGTACGATGTCATTATTGAAAATGAGGGGTGAAAAAGATTCACACCGAGTAATGATGCTGAGAATTCAGCTTTGATCACAGGAATAAATTACATTTTACAATATATTCAAATAGCATTATTATAGTAATATTATTTCACAATATTACTGTTTTTAGTAGTTTTGATCAAATAAATGCGGCCTTGGTAAGCAAAAGAGACTATTTACAACATTTTAAACAATAGTGTGTGTAAAGAAAGGAGAAAGAAGGAAAAAGATTGAGCAAGGCTGGTCTTGCTTAATCCCAGAATGCCAATATGTCCCATGTTGCCATGGATTCTGTAACCTGATAATGTGAACAGACTGTACCGTCACTGTGGGAATATGGGCGGCTTTCACCTCATCTCACAACTCAGGTCCTCTCTGAACTCCCTCTGGGCCGCTGGCTGACACAGACCTGCTAATGATGACGGGAACCGGAACCTGTGGATGATCACAACTCCATCTGTACA
>NW_024121191.1:310276-405276 GCF_016745375.1 Pimephales promelas | reverse complement strand
AGTGTCTGCATGTGTTTGTACTGGACCCGAAGCTTGCCAGCAGAAGCAGCAGACGCCACAAACACACGTTCACAACGTAAAGTGTGTAAGATGTGTTCTGAGCGCACCAGTAATGCATTCAGGAACAGAGAGGAGAGCGGCTGCTCTTCTACATTAAGATCCTCTGGGTTTTGTCAATACAGACACAAAATGACATCATTCACATCACTGTGTGCATCTTCTGCTTTAACAGCATGGAACCAAACAAATGGATATTTCAGCTCAAGATCAAACCATTTGCACTACATTCTTGGACAATGTGAATAAATAACAAGCAATATAAGCAGAGCGCCTGGAGCCAGTCTAAATAAATCATTCATAGGTACACACATTAACGCATATCAGTGCACTGAAGGTTTTTCATTCACAAGATGAATACAGTAAGTGAATGGAAGTTATCCTACGCAGTGTAAATATTAACAAATAACATTCACGATCAATATTTAAGGGTTAAAACTCCAGATGGAAGAAGTACAGAGAGAAGAGCGGCTGTGCTTCTACATCACTGTAAGATCCTCTGGGGTTTGTCAATACAGATACAAAATGACATCACTCACATCACTGTATGCATCTTCTGCTTTGAAAGTTAAATGCTTGTTTTTTTCCAAACTATCATTGTTTTTGTGGGTTATGCAAAAGCCAAATAGATTGAAGCTCCTGGATGTTTTGTGCCCTAGGGGAGGATTGCATTTAATCCAGGCTTTAGAGAGAGGCCTATCTGAACATAATCTCCAGATTAAAAACACAAGCGTTTCATTCAGAGCTCTTTCACAGCCTCTCTATACCATTCAGTAAATATTATAGAGGCCATTCATTAATACACGTACAGCACAGATGGACAGTTGACGGAAAATCACATATTTAACTTCTTCATGCATGTCAAACAACATTTATCACATAAATGTAGAAAATCTGATCATGTGACAGTGGATTCTGCATGTGATGGTGTGGCGTGTGATGGTAAAGACATTTATTTTTCTCTTTTGGAGATAATGAGCTCACCATTTTTACCAATATTTATTATCTATTTGGAAGCAAACAGTTATAATATTTATCTAAAATGCATAAAACAGCAAGGGTTGTGCACATTAATGTTGTCCTGATTTTACCTCATACTGTGAGACACACACAGAGGAGAACAAATGTCTTATCTGAGGTGCTTGGTTGTTCGTCCTTCCTTCAGCATCTGCACACACACACACACACACGTTTATTGCAGCTTCTTTAAATGCCTGCTGTGCACCTGGAAAACTGGTGCTCGGACAAAAATGACAAAACATTTTAGTTCAATAATGTTTTTTGTTTGATATTTTGTTTAAAATAAAGTTAACAAGACTTAAGTTAATAACGTAAAAAAGAAGTTTTAGCTTATTGCTATGAAAATTGCACAAAAAAATGTAAATTTTTTTAATAAAATATATATTTTCCAGAACGTGTTTTACTCTAAAACTGTGAGAAACTCGAAACCATAAATCGAATCAAGTTGCGTGTCAAATTTGAGATTGATATCTCAGAAAATTAGCTTTCAGTAAGATTTTGTTGAGAGAAGAAATTCATTTCCAATCAATTCATTTTTGTGATTTGTTTCAGGACCATTTAACCTTTTCGAAGCAAGTCCATGATCCCTGAATTTTTATTTGTATTTATTTTTTTGTCTGTGTGCACATAGCAAGTACCAAATCATTTGAAAAAAAAATATATATATATAAATAAATAAAAAATTAACGCAAACTTTGTGTCAAAAATGACAGAAGAGCACCAGAGGGGAGATATATATATATATATATATATATATATATATATACATATATGAAGATGATAAATATGTGTGTGTGTAATTGACTCCTTAAATGAGACAATGACTAGCTAAACACTGGCAGGAAATGACATCACCCCTGAGAAAATGTATTTTTGTTCTAATATCGAATGATCAAATACACAGATATGAATACATATTTGCAACATTTCATTTTGTGTTTATGGTTTATATATAATAACTGCAAATTATGGATCAGGGTTATTATTGTATTATTAAAGTATTTTAAAAAAATCTTTACTTAAAATAAAATAAACATTAGCTACAGTAACTGTCTGAAATAAAATATTAAAAAGTTTAAAAAAAAAAAAAACTATTTAACTATTTTTAAAAAATATTAAAAACTTATTTTATTTCAGCTAGTTCCCAAGGCACCATTTCTAATTTTCGTATAGTTTAAGTACTACAGTTTTTGTTCGCATTTTGGTTCTATTTTCATAAGTTAGGTGTACATTTTCAAAACTCAAAGTACTATATCATCACAACAGATCATCAAAAGTGCCATTTTCAGCATGTTTAGCATGATTTCATCTATATAAAAGTTTCATTCACAGTAACTGCTTTTCATGCCATTACTATCACTATTCTCATTCAGTTTAATACATTTGTTTATTATTAAATCCAACTTGTCTTGGTTAATCAATGAATCATTTGGTGCATCTATAGATTGCTATATAGTTTATACTTGTTTGAAATTTCAAAATCTGATACCAAATGTAATGAATTAGCGATTTATCTTAAGATTGTAACGATATGAACGATATGACGAAGATTGTATGTTCAAAGTGTGTGTGTGCTGGAGAATGACTGTATAACATCAGATCGACCAGATACATCAGTAGGAGAGAGACAGATGGCATCAAATACAGCATTTTACATTACAGTGCGTGTGTCATGTGATACTGTAAATAGATTACATGATGGCACATTACTGTAACTCACCCTTATAAAGGTCAGCTACAGTAAAGAAGATTGAGTCATATGGCACAGGGAGAACATTTACTGTATTACCCTAATTATTTCAGCAACGGTGATTAAAAACATATATCTTGTATATCAGGGCCGTGCAGAGACCTCTGGAAGGGCAGGTGCTCAAAGTATAAAATGGGGCACATGGAAACAAGGCTTTATAGGGCTGTGCTCAAAATATCAATACAGTAATATATCAATACAGATGATTCTGCATCGATACAGCAGCAAATGCATTGATGCAGTTTTGAAAAAGAAACAGAACAGAAAAGACAATTTTAAAGTTTAAAATGTAAAAAAATAATTTATATATATATATATATATATATATATATATATATATATATATATATATATATATATATATATATATATATATATATATATATAATTTATATATTTATATATAACTCTGGGATTAGAAACTGAAGTATCTTAAGTTGTCCCAACCTGATGGCTTTTCTTCTCTGTTATACAGAATAATAAAGAACAACTGTTATAGTGAACTGTATAGGACAAAATCAACCTGGCCCAAGTTTCGTGCAGTACAGTATAGTTTTATTTAATGGCATATCAGCATCTGTGGCTATTTTCATGGCAAAAACGGATTTACAAAATACAAGAGTTACATTTTATACAATGAAAATAAAAACAAAGCAAACAGAAACATCAATTAATACTTTACAAGATTTTTAACATTAATGTGATGCCTGTTATGGTTAATTCTTACTTAAGTCCTTAAGTGAGTTTGCTGCCTTTGCTGTTGATGTTGTTACTGCTGCTGCTGATACTGCTGGAGTTGATCTAAGACTGTAGACATTAAAATAAACAGAAATATAGGTTATTAGCTGATTAAACCATTTTTATGTGACCATGACAAGATGTAAAGATTGCTGACAGTGTTTGGAACTGGCTCACTAGTTCACTGACCTGCTAAAGCTACAGATTCTACCCAGGCTGCTATAGTATAATAATACAATAATAGAATAGTAACGTAACAGGGCAGATGTTCACACAGGCTTCTGCACACAAAACATAAGATACTAACTGGTAAGCCTATGTGATAACTTACCAGAGTTGTGATAATAATTTTTATGTGAAAATATTTTTTTAAATAAATACTGTAATAATAATAATAGTTTAAAGTACAAATAATAGTTTTTAGTCAAATAACACCACTCCACGCCCATGAAACTTTTCTCCCTCAAACAGCAAGCTAACGTTACTTCTACAGCCTAACGTTACACACAGCAATACAAACAACATCTCTCTGCATGCTCTCTTCACGTCGTTCTAGTAAAATAATTATAATAAGTAAACAAACATCAAAATCACTTCGCTGAGAATAGAACACAACTTACCAGCAGCCGCAAGAGTTGAAGATATCCTCTGGGAATGCGCGATTGCGCGTAGCCGCGCGAAATTAAAAAATGCGCGTGCAGCGTGAGGAATCAGGTGAAAGGTCATCATGTGGGTCATTTTATTTACAGCTAAATTATTATTCATTAATTTTACTACTAGTTAGATGGGGCAGGCATCCACAAAAGTGCCTTTAAATACAAAAAAAGGAGAGGAAATTTTGTCTTGACAAAAGGGCACTTTGGGCACCAAGGGGCAAAAGGGCAGGTGCTCGAGCACCCAACGCCCCCCCCTCTGCACGTGCCTGTTGTATATTTAAATGAACTGATTGCTAAAAGTACTAAATTATAAAAAGATTACAGGCTACTGTTGTGTTTCAGTGATTAAACCAAATCTTATTAGCATATTACAATGTGTTTGATTAAACAATGATTATGTGGAGTGAAAATGTTATAACTGTAATGAAGGCGTGAGATCAGGTTTTGAAAGAATGTGATGAAGTGTGATCAACAGTTTTTGTTTTTATTTTATTATTTTATGAGCTTATTGATTTGTGAGTCTACGTGGAAAGCACATTGGTCAACAGCTGCTGTTTTTAATAGTGCTATACAAATAAATTGTCATTGTCAATAGTACCAAACCGAATTTACTGTAAAATAAATAAACCTTTAATAAATATAGGCATTTTTAAAAAAAAGCCTAATAAAAAGACAAAATAAATCAAATGGAAACAATAAAAAAAAAAATTATAATTCGAAATATATATATATATATATACAGTATATATATAGTATGATACTAAAATAATTGCATGTTATTTCAAAGAAAATGTGTCTCAATAATTAATTATTTAATTGCTTCCATCTTCAAAAGTATTTTTAAAACGTCTGTGACTCTCTGTAATATATGTAAAGCAACTCCCCGAACTGAGTGAAGACTGGCCACTGAAGACTGTGTTTGCTGTCACTGCTGTGTGTGTGCTGTGGATAATGAATATGCAGCAGCAGCACCTGGTTCCTTCGGGCAGCAGGAGGAGCTGATGAAGATGAAGATGATGAAGGGGATGCCAGAGATCTGATCTCAGCCCAAGCTTGACACCTCCACACACACACACACACACTGAGATCCACACACACGATACCTTCATGAGGTGCTGGATCAACAGAGGAACTCAACTCGCCGAAGTCACTGGCAAAATAATCAAAGTCATCTAAATGTTAGTCACAATTATAGAGTTCATTTGGACAAAACTGACCAACATTACCCACTGTGAGAGAATCTATTGTGCCATCGCTGTGGATTAAGTTGTTTTGGTGGTAAACTACATTTCAGCACACAGTTAAAGAAGGTTTGTTCAGTTCTGGCGCCCTCTAGCAATGGAAAATAATAACACAATTATCTCATATTGTCCCACTCTACACTAAAATGCATCAGGATATGTTGTTATATTATAGGCCAAGAAACTATTATAGAGTCAATTGTGGGGTATATATATATATATATATATATATATATATGAAGAGTTCAGATGCAAAAGCCTCTAAATGCCATTTGAAATTTTCTTCTTTAATGATGATTTTTATCAAACTTGTATATTTAAGTTCAGTAATTTCACTTAAATGGCAATGATAATTACCTATTAATTGTTATTTAAGTGAAATTACTGAACATAAATATACAAGTTTGAAAAAAAGAAAATTTCAAATGGCATTTAGAGGCTTTTGCATCTGAACTCTTCATATATATATATATATATATATATATATAGACACCAACAATAAATTGTTAATTTAAAAATATTAAGGAATATCTTAATTTTGCTAGTTGGATTACCAAACAACACAGCAACTTTAAACTTTAAAATTGGAGTCTCTTTTTCATTATATTTAAGAGCTATTTTATAAAAATACTTAACTATTTAATAAAATAATTATACAACATCCCAAACAAATCTGCTGATCTTTCCATGGCTTTTTCATAACCATTCTTATAAGCTACATCTAAAAAAAAAAATGTTTTTTTATCTAATTATAATTCATGTGCTAATACTCGTATATAAATATAAGGGTAACACATCAAGGGGTTCCTATCATGGGTCATTTTATGGATTTTATTTAGTTTTAGCTCATTAACTTTGTTTTAATACATTCTGTTAAACCTGAAGGTATTGTGCAATAATTGAAGACAATAAAAGTCTTTTTTGGAATAAAAGGTTCTTTAAAATTGAGTCAAGAACCCTCGAGTTCTATTTAATCTCTGTCTTTTAATCAGATCCAGATCTTCTGTTTTCTGAGGAGCCGTGTTTCACGTGGGATCATGCTGTTTGTTTGGGATGGCACATGGCCAGACACTTTGAACAGGAGCCAGGTGCATGTTGGGATGCTTTAGACGGGGTGAGAATGACACTTGCTGTGAAAGCAGGTTGTGACAACCACCAAGGCCACGTAGCCGAAACCAGTGAGACTCCACCGCCTGGGTTTGTTGCAACTATTAGCACGTTAAAACAATAGCAAGACTCTCATCATAAGCACACTCGGCTTCAGAAATTATGGATCGGGTCCCTGCGGAGACAAAGCTCACAAGAGAACGACTAAAAATTGATCAAATCCAGACAGACGGGAATCATGTGTTTGAAAGCATTTGCTAGCCTGATGGAAGGATTCAGACATGAAATGAAGATAACAAACCTGAACAACAGCACCACCTGCTGCTCACCGACGGGTCTCCTGGTGTGGACATTTGGGCAGATTGACTGCTGTAAGTATAAAAGGTCACAAAAGAACACATTAAGACATTAAATGTGTAGTATGTAACATTTATTTTATGTTAAAATACATTATCTTAACCCAGTTTGTTGTTTGACTACTAATATTTTCTCCATAAAATGGAAGTCAATAGGGCAAGGGTCCATCAACTGTTTCTTCAAATCTTCTTTTGAGTTCATCAGAGGACAGATATTCAAATGGGTTTGGAACAAATTTAGGTTGAGTAAATTATTTATTTTTTTTTTTTTTTGGTGAACTATCTCCCATGAATTCCCTTTGGGGGCGTGGCTTCTGTAGGAGGCGGAGCCAGTGGTTGTTTAGCCAGTGTGGGACCATCAGGGTTAGAAGAACTGTTGCCAAAAACAAATAACAAGCTAGAAACATAATAATCACTGCAATAATCAACCAATCATAGACTCTTAAGCATTTGCCTGTTTAAATCCAAACAGTGACTTTTTTTAGTGGAAATTAGATTGCAATCTGAAACATCACCGATAGAGGCCGCTAAAAATACATATCGCACCTTTAGCATCTGAATGAACAGATGTTACTTTTAGTGTTACTTTTAATACATATAAACACATTTTCCATATATATTAGCCTCTATTTCCAAATCTACCCATTTCAATGTTAATTCTTTATATATCAAATTTTGTGGTCAATAAGATATTTTTATGCTTTTTTTGAGAAAGAAGTACAAAAATACAAAACGACATTATTCTGAAATATTTTTACAACTTATTTGAATTTAAAATATTTTATTGTAATATTTTAAGAATTTTCAGCATCATTACTCCAGTCTTCAGTGTTGCATGATCCTTCAGAAATCATTCCGATATGATGATTTGCTGCTCAAGAAACATTTCTGATTATTATAAATGTTGAAAACAGTTGTGCTGCTTCATATTTTTCTGGAAACTGTTCTGGAAACTGTGATACGTGATTTTTTTCATGATTCTTTGAAGAATAGAAAGTAGAAAATAATTTATTTGAAATAGAGAAATAAGAGTAAATGTATTGATGTCACTTTTGGTGGTGAGTTACAATATGTCATATATATATATACAGTATATATTTAGACACCAACAATAAATTGTTAATTTAAAAATATTAAGTAATATCTTAATTTTGCTAACTTCAGTTGGATTACCAAACAACACAGCAACTTTAAACTTTAAAATCAGAGTCTCTTTTTCAGTATATTTAAGAGCTATTATTTAATAAAAATAATTATACAACATGTAATTGTAATTATACAACATGTAATATAATTATATAAATGTATTGATGTCATTTTTGGTTTAGATTTTAGTTGAAAACATCACTCATAAATATGAACTGCAACATCTATAACACTAGCTCCGAGACATCTTAAATATTCTATGGGGTATTATTTCTATAACACACCTACAGCATATTTACATTAGTGTAGAATCATTCTCATCACCTTGATTATAAGAACACAAATTATCTAAGAATTTATTGTAAATAACATCGACTAAACTAATAATCCACAGAAAGCTTTTTCAGAAATTATATCTTGTAAAAAAACGTTCCACCTTTGCAACAAAAGTCAATAGTTGCTTCAATCTCAGCCAAAAGAGAAATAATCTTTCCAGTCTGCTCAGGGTTACACCGAGAGGTCAACGAACATAGCATACAATACCATATTACAAAAGGTTTCCTCACTGTGTGTGAAAGTCTATGGTGAAAGCGGTGTTTGTAGAGGAGGGCTTCGATTAACAGTGAAGGGCAGAAGGTCACAGAGGTCAGGAATAAATGGCTCTGGCATCAGTTTTGCGATTCAGCAGCATCTGAAGGTCAAGCTCTTTCTAAAAGAACCTCAAACAGAGGAAGAACGACATAAGGAAAAAAACATTCAGCTTAGTTCAGTGTGTTTATGAGCAATCTGGAACTGGTGGAGCATAATTTATATGGACGTTCCTTTTCCCTTTTTTAGAAGCATTAAAAAAGAAAGAAAGAGAAAATATCCATTTTGGTTATATTATTGCACTTTAAACAGAATTTTCAGATAAATTTACAGGTGAAATAAATAAATTGTTTAAACGCATTAGTCTTGCATTTGGCTTCGACTCTAAATCGAAAGAGCGATGTTAATTATGACCACTAGGAGGCAATACACTTCCACCAAAAAAAGTATGAATAGGCAAAATTGAATATATAAACTAAAATCAAATAATTTGATAGGGATACATGTCATTAATTATTATAATGTATACAATTTTGAACGTAAAAATTGTATTATAATAGTATATAAATAATAAGATTTTAATTATAGCGTATAACGGTAAAATACACAATAATTTAATTTTAAAATGACAACAAAACAATAATTAATATTATTATTTATAAATAACATTTTTATGGTCGGTAATTTTCATTTTTTATTATTATTATTTATAAACAATAAAAAGAAATACCTTTCACACCTGAAAAAAATGCTGGTATAGATATACAATAATATTTAAAAACATTTTTAATGCAAAATATAAGTTGATTTTCATTAATTATACTTTCTTTAGAACTTACTCTCCATACTCTCTGTAGCATAAGTGAATGTTTGAGCCTTTTGTAATAGATTTAGATTTTTTTTTAGATTTTTTTAGATTTGGATAGGGTTAAACTATGCAAAAGGTGCAAAAATTAAAATAGTATTTTTCTGGATTTTTTCAGGACAAACAAGGGACTCGAGAACCACCATCACAAAACAAAGAAAACTGCACTGTAAAAAAAAAAAAAGATTTGTTATCACACATTTTTTTCTTCTGTCAAATCAACTTACATAATTTGTGTTGTTCAGATAACATAATATTTTGAGTTTCTGCTTATTAAATCAATCTCCTTCGTTGTATTAACTCAATTTTTCTATTTCACTGAACTTAAAATTAAGGCAACCAGTTTACTTCATTTTTTTAAGTTAAACCAACTTGTGGATCATCCAGGTAACGACACACAGTATTATAAGAATCAAGGGTACATAAACTTTTGAACCGGGTCATTTTTTTTAAATTTAGCTTTTATTTTGTCTTGTGGAGTATGAAAACATATTTGATGTAAAAAGACAGTACTAAAAAACTAATTTTCATGTTGTACGATCCCTCCTATTTTGTACCGTAAAAGAAATACGTTCATGATTTGTAATCACAACATTTTTTCTTTTGTCAAATCAACTTAAATAATTTATGTGGTTCAGATAACATAATATTTAATATTAATATTAATCCATTTCAATTAATGTAAAATTAAGACAACCAGTTTACTTAATTTTTTAAGTAAAACAAACAAATTTTTTGTTATGCTGTGGGCTGAAAGTTTTGCTTTATTTTCGTGTGGGTTTCCTTTCGATGTGAAGGCGGACAGAGTTAATGAGCATAAAATACCTTACAGACACTTCTCTCAGATTCTCATGAGCCTCATCTTCAGTCTCAACGAATCACGTCTGCATCGAATGCAATCAAAAGTGCGGCCACGTCTTCACAGATCCGACGGAAAGTCTCGTTATCTTAGCATGTGTCAGCCAAATGTTTGAATAATTGACACCTTAATGAGGCTAAATTAATTTGCCCCTAATGACCCTACGCCTAACCAGAAGCGCACTTGACACGCTCCTCAAATTCACAGCACAGGAAATCTGTCCGTTTCGCCGGAATACAAGTGTTTGTGGGTTTTAGAGGGATTTCAGGTTTGATGAGATGGAAACAATGAAGTAGAGGCTCTTGAGCAAATGATGATGAATTCGGTGTTTTTAAAGCAGGCAGAGATCAGCGCGTCACGAGCCCAACTCTGTGGAAACATCTCACCGCCGGGTTAAGATCTTTTGTGTTATCAGCGTCAAATAAATAAATAAAAAAATCCATCGCATAAAGGATCATTCAATCTAATCCTGTGTGTTTTATTCAAGTAGTGTTATGCTGAACTGAAACCACGCAAATCCATTCAAGCACTCTGTATACAGCCTGTTTATTATTCAAATTAGTATCAGCATTATTGTTGTTCTTATTATAATCGTTGAGGTTAACTGACTGAAACGCTGCTTTATGGGAGGTTTTCATTTGGTTCAACAGAGATTTTGCTGGACATTAAAGATTTGCTTTCGTTCTTTGCCCTCCATATTGATTTATTTAAGTATATATAAGTTATATGAGTTTCATTATACTAAAGGGTCCATTATGGTGGTGTTATTTCAGCATTTCAGACAACACGATGGCCTATTTCTTCAATGTAAAACAGACTATTCAGTGACAATCTTCCATGCACTTTACACATTAAAAATTGTTTATATAATGACTTGAATTAAGTCTGCCACACAAAGTAATCATATAGCATCAGAAGACATATATAAGTGAGTTAGTTGTTGGTATTTGCAGCGCCTTTCTGTATTCGGTTGTTGTGAATATTTGCACACTGTAAAAAATTATCGTGATTTTTACAGATTTTAAAATACTGTAAAAATGCGACAGTGAAAAACTATTAATTGGTTAACAGAATGTTTCCTTACTATATAAACGGTAAATAACCGAGATAGATCTTATGGTACATTTAATGTAATTTTACTGTAAAATTACCGTTAATTTTAAAATTTTAAAAACCGTTTATAAAATTACCGTAGTTTTTTTGAAAGTGAAAAATAACAACTCATTGTATAATTTACAGTTGACATTCCCACAATTCCCTGCGTGACATTTCACATTTGATGTATTTTTGTTGAAATAACTGTTTCTTCATCATTTTCTTATTTTTTTTTCTAATCAGTTATGTACATTAGGGTTTTATGTTACATGTAATGTTGTTAAATTAGTGTTTATTACATTTTTTAATTACCATGATGGTGTTTAATGTTTGTGCGAATGACACTGTGCAGCTTCTATAAATTAGTATATTCAGTAGGCTACATAATATATATTATGATGATCTTTGATCATGTGACTCATCACTGCTGTGATGATTGTTGGTTGTCAGCGTATAATATTGGTACATAACAGATATTAATGCTTTAATAGGCCAGTAAATTAACATTATCAGATAAGGAAATACTGTTTTTATTACTTTAAATTTTAATTCAAAGAGATAGTTCACATGGAAATTAATTTGTGTTTTAGCTTAAGGGCATCCAAGATGTAGGTGTCTTTGTTTCCACAGTATTTTCAATTTTTATATTTTTAGGTAAAACCGTTCTTGTTTAATTTGGACTTCTCTGTGCATGCTCTTTGAGGTGGTGACCATAGACCTCCATTATATGACTGACAGACAAGAACGGTTTGACCTAAAAATATAAAAATTGTAAATACTGTGGAAACAGACACCTACATCTTGGATGCCCTTGAGGTAAGCTAAAATTAATTTCAAAGTGAACTATCCCTTTAAGTTTGTAAAAACGAATAACGTTGCTACTGTATTTTTGACGGGAAAGTTCTGGTAACTACAGTTGCCGGTATTTTACCATAAAAATTATGTTTTATTTTTTACAGTTGAGCTCTCTCTGCCACCGTAGAAAAGACTGTTCAGGATATTTGTCAAAAATAAAAGAAAGAAATGTAAACAGGTTCAGAACAACGTGAAGGTGAAGAAATGACAGAAATGTCATGTTTTAGTAGGAGAGCGAGAGATTCTGCCTCAAGCTTTAAGGTGAGCTAAAGCCTCTTATAAAGATGCAGCTGTCCCTCATTTGAGATTCCCAGGCCTAAAAAAAAGACATCCATGCTGTAACCTCCAGGTGTCCGCGGGTCTTTCAGCTCTCAGAGTGCTCTGTGAAACCCGGCGCTACAGATGGAGACAAGATAAGAAACACTCATTGAGGGGGAGGGCTCATAAAGGAGAGAGAGAATGAGTGGCACATGAAAAAGACGAGTGACGTGATGAGTCGCTGCACACAGAACAAAACACGAGACCCAGTCTGCCATTTACTTTCAACGAGATATTCACACACACACGGGCTCCTGTGTACATTTAAACACAGAGCACTTTTAATGAATGAACCTTTTGAAAGCCCAACTGGGCGTCTCGTTCAATAGTCGTATAAATATATCTGTCTGAACAGACAAATCTGAAGGAAACGTGAGTGCTTGCTCATGCTAATGTCGCCCGCCACAATGCTAGAACATTGCTAGTTTTCCAGGGTGTTCTGGGAGGTTGCTAGAACGTTACCAGGTGGTTACTTACTAGGGGGTGTTCTGATTCATAGAAGGTTTCGGTGTGGTTGATGTAAGCAATAAGGTACGAGAGGCTGGTGAATAAGTAACGGCTGAATGGCGTTGTTAGGCACGACCATAGTTTGAAAAAAACGATGGACGACGCTCCTTCGCTCTTTTCCATCAGAGAGAACTGAAGCCGCCAGTGTCTCGATATGACGCTGACATCTTGAAACTTGAGTTTGGGCACTTGCGTGTTTCGGGACCAGTCATGCGCAGGAAGTAAAGCCGCGAAATCAAGGCCGCGCCCTCATTCTCGCTGAAACGCCTTCTTGTTGTTCCGCAGAGACGTCTATTTGGAATCAAACGCAAGCACACGCCCCGCACTTTCATTAAGTGTCCTCTGTCTGCTTTGTTCTTCTCCAATAACGTCTGCTGATTGCTGAACCTCGTTAAAATAAGGTAAATACAACTACTAACCACATAATCAACATTATTAAAAAAAGTCTGGTGCTTCAGTGACTATCGCGCACAGAGAACCTGTCAATCATGATGTCATAGCACCGTTTTTATCATCACATAACTAACTAAAAACAAACTTATTTTAAAAACGAACACTTGAAATTACATCAACGTGATAGAAACTACAGTAAATGACAGAAACTATCTTTGGAAAAAGGATATGTGAAGTGTAATTTAAATGTTTAGTTGGTCTCGCGTCCCATTGAATAACATGGGGAGGCGGGGGTTATGAGCTATACTAGGTCCGGCCACAGGGGGGCGATCGAGACGTTTTGGCTTCACTTTTGAGGGCTTGTGCGGCACGCTTGGGCACAACGCAAAGCGTAAGCAACCCCTTCAGCCGTTACTTATTCACGATACAGCACTTGTCTCGAGTACCTTATTGCTTTTATAAAACGGTTACCACACAATAAAAATATTCTTGTTCTTACACGAGCCGTGTAAGAACAGAATGTAAGCGGCTCGTGTAAGAACAAAGTAAAAAAAAATATGTATTAGTCCAACTTTCACAAAGTAAAATCACTAAAAGCCTTCCTTCCGCTAGAAAAAATAGTCCCTGACCGTGAACAGCAACTACCGTGTAATATGCATGAAAGCTCAAATAAAAAACAACATCAGATAGCGCAAGTCTATTTGATGTGATTTTTACATCTGGAAGACGCATCTTGAAGAGTGTTCGCTCATCTGCAATACGTCTATAGGACGTTTCCTGTCAGATGTCAAATAGACGTTTAGAAGATGTCAGTTTAACATGCATTCTAAATTATTACATCTAAAAGACATCTTCTAAACGTCTATTTGACATCTGACAGGAAACGTCCTATAGACATATTGCAGATGAGCAAACACTCTTAAAAATACGGCTTCCAGATGTAAAAATCACATCAAATAGACTTGTGCGATCTGTGTAGGAACTGCAGTGTTGCGCAGTGATGCATACAGAACCGTTGGGTGAAGCGGTCATAGTCGTGTTTTATCATGAATAAAGCACAGCTTTTGACCAATCAGAATCAAGGATTGTAACTTACTGTTTTATAAAGGTTGTTATAGGTGGACAGAGAAGGTTGCGGGTTGGATACTAGGGTGTTTTGGGTGATTGCTAGAACTTTGCTATGGGTGTTTCTGAAACGTTGCTAGGTGGTTGCTAAGGTCTTCTGGGTGGCTGCTAAGGTTTCTACCAGTCAAAATCAAAAGTGTCTCCCCAAATTATGATATTCTGGGCACTAAACTGTAGGGCTGCACAATATTTCAAAATCATCGAAACAACGCATGTACATATCAGGTTAGCGCAACGCATACGCGATATGTTCATCAAAAATGGTTATTTTAAAGTCCCCGTGAAATCAAAATTGAACCTATTTACTTTGTTAGCGCATATTACTAGTCTTGTGGTGAACAATTAATCCGTGCAAGTGAATATATATTTAAAAAATGTTTTACCTTAGTAATCTTTAATCAAAATCTGAAAAGTTACTTCCGGCCTGGAACGGTTTCTTTTTCTGATGACGTAGGCTTCACAGTTTGGGTGGGGAAACGCGTAACCACTCCCCTCAAACCGTTAGTTTACTATGAGCGAGAGATGGAGAGGAGGAGCGCTAGAGTAAAACCCTGCCCTCTGTTCAATATTCCGTTTCACTTGGAAATACGTCACAGCACTGGAGAAAAATCGTTTGCAACTTCCGGTTCACGGGGACTTTAAGATTCACTGAAGGTACTTTGAGGATCTTGAGGTCTTTATAAATATGTCTGTACTTTATGATAGTTTTCACGACATCTAGCTCTTTTTTTCATGACGTCTTGCCCTAAGAGCAGTTGGAATGATTTGTCTGAGTTCAGCCCTCTCATCCGTCACATCCATACTGGCTGAACTGACATTTTCTTTCTCATTTAAAAACAGGCAAGACGTGATCCTCTAATAAAGACAAACTAGCACTTCCACCTGACGAAATGGCAACTAAACAGCTCGCTGCAACAATGCCAATTACATTTCACTGTGTGAGCAGGAATGGTGTCCCGGGTTACACTAATAGATGTTTAGTTAAACCCTCATTTACTGGTCCTGACCTTTCAATGTCCCTCTCAACAATAGGAAACTCATAAAGATTCGGTCATGACGTCAGAAGAGGAGAGGCTTCTGATTGGCTGAAACGGATGTCGAAGCATACGCAGGACGATAAATACCAAAATGTTAAGTAAGGTACGACCAGTGTTTTTTTTTTTTTTTGATATGTCACCGATGAGATACTAGCTTAACTTAGCTACTTTTCAGACCCCTTTAGGGACTGTTTTTCAAATCTAAAGACTATATGGACTGGTAACATGTGGTCAGTCACTATAGACCATTTTACAAGATGTAAACAACACTGGTCCAGAAGTACTTCCTGTTTCAGTTTTTTAGCACTACATAAAAGCTGGGATAAAATACAACCAACAGAACATTTAAAATTGAATCAAAAAGTTAAATAAGCATCTTTAAGATGTTTTCTTTACATGTGAAATAAAGAAAACAGTTACAAACTGAAACAGGAAGTGTTTCTGGACCAGTGTTGTTTACATCTTGTGAAATGGTCTATATCAGTCATTCCATTG
The DNA here is from genome assembly GCF_016745375.1 of Pimephales promelas. Next base: position 389,068 of record NW_024121191.1, on the reverse strand, counting down.
TCTGGCAGAAAATATAAATAAGCTTTATTGGACATTTAGCTATTATATTAAAATACAGTGTATGATAATGGATTAGGAGAGGAAACAGATTGTGTCTAACAGTAAGTGACTTTGAGCTGGCAAAAGTTTTAGTTGAAGTTTTAGTAATTTTGTTTGATGTCAAATTGAATAATTGAGATTAATCAAATCTTACATTAATTTTTGTAATTATATATCTGAGTGAGTGTGTGTGTATACATATATATATATATATATATATAGATATAGATATATAGATATGCAGTACATCAGTATATATATACTGTATATATATATATATATATAGGGCTGTCAAGCGATTAATCGCGATTGCCATCCAAAATAAAAGTATATGTGGGTGCACTGTGTAAAATTATTTTTTATATATATATATATATATATAAACACACACATGCATGTATATATTTAGGAAATATTTTCATGTATATAGATTTATATATAATTTATATTATATTTAAATATAAATATTTTAAATATAAATAATATTTTTTTCTTAAATAGAGATACATGTGTGTATTTATTTATATACAAAATGATTATACAGAGTACACCCACATAAACTTTTATTTTGGATGTGATTAATCGTTTGACAGCCCTATATATAAATACAAACTTTTATGTAAAATGCGATTTGTCACAATTAATCGGTTTGACAGCACTAGGCTATATATATATATATATATAAATAAATGTTTATTTTATTTCAGTTAGTTTATTTCATATAATGAAAATGTGTTGTTTTTTTTGGTGGTTTTAGTTAACTATGATAACTATTCACAGTGACAAACTATTCTGAATTAAACATGGAAAATAATCAATAAAAATATACAATTGATTACAATGATTCACACTTGCGGCGACGACAGAACTTAAACATTACGCGTCTTATTTGTAATGTAACTTCGACCATGACAAGCTATATCTTTCAACTCATGACTCTGATACAGTAGACTGCAGTATGCAATGCATTAAACATCACAGTCCTTTCCAAAGCCTGTTTCTGTGAGCAGCACACTACTGGACAACACACACACACACACAGCACTAGAGATGCATTTGCGGGTGTGTGGAAAAGAGCAAACCCTATAAGTGGCCATTAAAATAAGCTGTAGCATCACTTACACCTGAACACTTACAGGACACAACAGTGAAGCTCTCTCTCTATCTCTTACACACACTCTTTCACTCATAGTCCATCTATCCATCCATCACACATACACACATATCTCTCTCGTTCCCTGTGTGCGTCTCTGCACGCTTCAGTCTATTTTAGGCTGTTACAGTTACTGTTGTGACTTTTTATGTGAGGATTGTGGCACTTTCTGCTTTCATCATCACAATTATGTTGTAAACATGCCCACCCTGTTTGTTTCTTTTAACGCTGACAAAAAAACGGAGACCAGAATACCACAGGGACTTGAGGATGGACTACCAAAAACCACCTAGCAACCACCCAGAACACCCTAGCAACCACACAGCAACACAATCAAACACACTCTGAACATTTTAGGAACGAATTAGCAACCAACTAACACACCAACATTGCAACAGTGAGTTTTACACAGACAGATTACATCCAACTAATCAATCAATCAATAAGCTTTGTACTATAAAAGTCAATATAGTCGACCAAAACCCGACCAAAAATTTGTAATACAATATTTTGCTGTTTGAAAACATTGGCTATATTCTAACTATAGTGTCAAATTGATGAATCGCATCTAACATAAACATTGTGTGTGTGTGTGTACACGTGTATATACACAAACACATATACATTTACAAAATTCTATGTTAGATATGATTAATCACATGACAGCACTAATTCTAATATGAGGAACATATAACGTCAAATAATGTTATGGCAAATATATGGCTAGATTAGGTAAAGGTAAAAAACATCACATCAAAACGAAAAAAGGATGTTAAAGGAAAAATTATTTAGTAAAGATTTTTTTTGTTACGACAGAAAATCATTACTGCTCGCCATCAGGCATTCACAAACTGCCCTGAGATCAGTATGAACACATTACTGTAATAAAAACTCATTTATTTCTGGTTTCCAAACCAGTAAGATGTCTAGAAGATACACAGAGTATTACCCAGTTATTGTGTATGTTTCATTCATCATGATTAAAACCTGCTTTATCTCAAACATTTTTAGGAAAAAAAAACACTTTTCCCAATTGTATCTAAAGAACTAGTTCCCTAATTAAGAAAGCACACACATCTTTTGATATTGATTTTCTAAGAGACAGTTTTCTGTCTGGTTAATGGTGTGGTGTGAGAGGACACACAACTCCATTACCAGGGGAATGGTGACATGTTTTTAATAGTTTTAGTAATGATCTTCTGAGGGACATGAAAAGCTTTGGTCATGTGGAACTATACTGGAAAATGCACCATAGAAAACAAGCGTTTGACTGAATTCATAAAGACATACGATCAACATCATTTCAGATCTCTGAAAGCAGAATTCGGCCTTGGAAAAAAACGAATCTAAATGGTACAAATATATATTAATATATATGTGTATATATATATATATATATATATATATATATATAATATATTGAAAATTGTTTCAACCCATGCATGTTTAGGTCAAATATGGACAGGCTTGGTTGGGTTTGTTCATATTTGACCCAAGTTAAAACCAAGCGAGTGTAAATAAATAAATGACTTTTAGGCCACAGCATAATGCATACATTTTGTCATAATTTAATTAATTGAGATTTTGAATTATTATGCATTACAAATTCTGTCAGAATATACGTTTTCAGTCCAGATCTGATATTCTGGTCAATACACTCTAAAAAATGCTGGGTTGTTTCAACCCAATTTTGGGTCAAATACGGACAAACCCGTCTGGGTTGCTTTTTTAAATGAACTCAATGATTGAGTTTGTCCATATTTGACCCAAAATTGGGTTAAAACAACACAGTATTTTTTAGAGTGTACGGCTCAAGTCCCTCCTTCAATGTTAGTGTAAGGGATCACTCATATTTTCTTCAGAATTTATTTTATTTTTTTATTTCATTTGACTTACGATTTCAGAAAGATTTACAGTAAAGAATGCTGGGTTGTTTTAACCCAAAATTGGTTACAAGTATAGCAGACCCCCTCATACACACACACACACAATTTTGCAGTAAGACTACACAACTTCAATATCCTAATCAGCGAGCCGTTGATGTGATGCTTATGCAAAGTTAATTTTATGGTAATGATTGTGATTTACAATTTAATTCTGTTCTGTTATCTCTAATAGGTTATGTTTTAATGCTTTATTTGGAATTATAAAAATAATAAAACAGGCCCATATGATTTTCTTTAATGCTTGGAAATGTATATAATATAATATAAATGCAGTTTGATTAAACCTGCAAGCTTTCATTTTGTATGAAGAAAGATCTTTTGTATTTTACAACATTATTCTTTTTTTTATTTATTTTACTTTCCATTGTTTCTCTTTTCCACAGCGGAAACGGAGCCACATATCGCGCATTTGATGGTATTTCTTCAAGAGATTTCCATTATTCGGATGACTGAAATTTTAACCACTCAAATAATTGTGATTAGATAAAACAACAATAATACGATGAATAAATAATGGTGGCATTTTCTCTGCGCTCTAAACCATGCTGGGTTGTTTGAACCCAAATTTGAGTAAAATATGGACAAACCCAAATGTTGGGTTAAAAATGTAATTTCAAACTTCAACTTTCACCTGAACATTTTTTAATAGCATTTTTGACCCAACATTTGGGTTTGTCCATATATTTGACCCAAATTTGGGTTGAAACAACCCAGCATTGTTTAGAGTGTGTGCATCCACAGAACGGTCCTAACCCTAACTCAAAGTTGAATCTTTCCTTCTAGAGGTTTGATTACATTGCTAACCCCAAGTATGATCAATAGAAATTTGTCGGCTAATTAAATTGCTTTTAATAACACGAGATGTAAAGTCCAGCAATGCATCATTAAACAGGAAAGTGTCCTTTAATGTGCGTCTCTCCCACAGCTGCTTCCTTTCAGCGATCTTACGGATGAGCTCAACAGCACCTGCCCTCCATTACTGTCCATCTTCAAACATATGTTTTCACATGCAGGCCTGCGACACACAATAACCCCAGCACACGGGGGTGAGGGGGTGAGGGTATCTATCTCTAATGAGCCCAGTGTCTTGTTAAGGGGGCAGCTCTGGGTTTGTGGAAGAAGGCCCACAGGAAACACACTAATGCTGCTGGGCTAAATGGAAATCCCTGGAGTCGGGGGGGTACAAAGACTCCTCTTCGGGTGCCTTTGCGCTTTTGTTTGGGTTTGTTTACTCTGTCTGCCGGCCGGGAGTGTTGGTGGTCTGCCCCGTCACGGCCCCCCGGGGACAGTTTCACACTCGGCTCAGAGAGATCTATTGTGATAAATGAGAGGGCACACACTCACTGGCTGGGGTGCATCCGCAGGTATTCGGGTTTGGTTCTGAACGCCATTTCAAGTGTGTTCATGAAAAGAGATGGAGTGTGTGCGTGTTTGCAATAATGTACAATTTTAGCCTTTTAAATCTTAAAGGAGTAGTTCACTTTAAAAAAAAAAAACTTTTGCTGATAATTTACTCACCCCCAAGATGTCCATGTCTTTCTTTCCTCAGTCGAAAAGAAATTAAGGGTTTTGATAAAATTCCAGGATTTTTCTCCATATAATGGACTTCAATGGGTCCAAACGGTTCAAGGTCCAAATGAGAGTTTCAGTGCAGCTTCAAAGGGCTTTAAACGACACCAGACGATGAATAAGGGTCTTATCTAGCGAAACTTATTTCAAAAAATAATAAAAAAGTTTAAGTTTTATAAGCTCAAATGCTCGCCTCGCTCTGTCCTGTGCTGTTCTCCTGTTCGAACTCGTTCATCAAAATGAACAAATCTTTTGGAGTCATTTGGTTGATTCAACAAACAAAATTAATGAAATGACTCGAAAAAATCTTCGTTGACTTTCAGATTTTGATGAAAGAGTCACGAACGCTCATCACAGAACAGAGCAAGGTGACCATTTGTGCTTATAAAACTTAAACGTTTTTATTTATTTCTGGAATGAGCGATCGTTTCGCTTGATAAGACCCTTATTCATCGTCTGGTGTCGTTTAAAGCCCTTTTCATCAAAAACCTTGATTTCTTTTCGACTGAATAAAGAAAGACATGGACATCTTGGATGACATGGGGTTGAGTAAATTATCAGCAAAAGTTTTTTTTAAAGTGAACTACTCCTTTAAATCTTACTTAACTCTCTAGTGCAGTTTAGTTATTTTTGACTAAAAAAAAAAAATAATTACAATGTGTTTTAATTTTTTTTTTTTTACTTCATCAGAATGGTACGAAACTTGGTATAGGTTTTGGCACTTGCTATGTGAACAAAAAAAGTTCATGGACATGATGACATGGTCCTGAAAAAAATAGTCACAACGAGCATTTAAAAATGCATTGGTAATGAATCAGAAGCCAATTTTATTTTATCGAGTGGAAACGTTTGGTACTGCACCCAAACAAAGTCTTTGAAAATTAAGTCTGTGCTCCAAAGCATTCAAGATTTACATTGGAAATGACATTTTCAGGTCTATTCCCAAAAATGATTAACAGGTAGATGGATCATATTCCATTTAGAACCCTAAAATACAGAATATTAGATTCAAAAATAACTTTTTCGAACTAAAATATAGTAGGCTACATTCATTTCGGTCCTTTTTGACTGCTGTGAGAGCAGCACCAGAGGTTAAAGTGATAATTAACCCATAAAATGAAAATTCACTCATTGTTAGCAATCTCCATGCATCCTCCATTCTTTTAAAGAACACAAAAGATGATATTTTGATGAACATTGGAGCCCAAAAAACATTGCATGATGCAATAATGTAACATTTTGGTTTTTGTCATCAACTGATAATCTTCAGAAAGAGAAGTCTGACTGCAGTAGAAGAGTTTACACGATGTCACAATGCTGCAAATGCAATGCATGCTTATGAACTATTACAAAATGCAAAGAAGCATTTGTGTCCACACTTGCATAGAGTATGTTAACTGCATGAACAGATGACTAACTGAACATTAGTAAAGAGAGACAAATCCAACCTGATCTCATGAGAAAATGCAACTCTTTTAGGGGTTACCAATTCCATCAATGTGATTTGTACAGAAATGTAGGGGAAAAAACCCTAACCCAGTCAGTGGTGCATAAGCAGGTCATACAAAAGAGTACGAATGAGATTGTAAAAATTCATTGCCCCTAGTCTACCAAAATGTAAAATAGTTAGGAATTGTTATGAGTGTGTTGGAAAAATTGCATGCATAATTATTTCAAGCACTGCAATTCTAGTGATCTCTCTCTCACACACACACACACACACATAATGATTCTGGTAATAACTTCTGTCTCTTCTATGTGTGACCAAACACAACCATTACTTGGGTGATATAATCCTCCATCCAGCCAAATGAGTCTGCTGATGCTCATATGTGCAGTTTTCAGACAGATGACATCTAAATGTGGCCATTTTCTCAACAATGAGACGTTTTGATAGAGTAGAAGAGTGAATCATGTTTGCTTGCTTGTCTATTAGTTTAACCGATTTGACTGTTTTCCCATTTTCACTGATGATATGTAATATAATGGTGGTCTTAAAGGGTATTTGGACACTTAAGACATGCTTTAAAGTGTCTGAATGTTACTGAATCAGAACAAAATAATAATAAAAATAGCATCTACACTCGAATGCTGCTGCATCTCTTCACTTTTCTTAATAGTTTTGAAGTCTCAATGTAGTTTTAGTCATCGTAACAAGGCAATTCTTCTCAAGATCACACAAATTCACGATCAACACCAACAAACAGAACCATATCTTCATTTTCAACACTGCATCTATTGTTATCATTCCAGCTATCAATATTACCATTTAGTCTGATGCATTGCTTTACCCAAAGCGATTTACAGTGCATTCAAGGTAGCAAATATGTCCTTATTCGTGCCACTTGGTTTGATGATTTATCATCCAATTGTGCATTAAAAGATAAAGAAATGTTTTGCTGTGATTCAGGTCTGGGCATCAGTTTAACTTACAATACAGGTTTAGTCAATATTTTGTTCAATCATTTTTTTTCATTGTTGGAGAGAGAACATAAAACGAGCCCGCTGTTGGTCCTTACCGAGAGAACAGACAGACAGAACTTGACCTGTGCGAAAGAGAGCACGCAGGCAAGAGCGCTAAACACTTTAGAGGATTTCTGAACAGCTCCATTAGCCCCAGTCTGATGGATCGCCTCCATCTCACATGCATGCCGTTCTAATGAGCTCTACCTGCGCTATTGTGGCCCATAAATGTGTCATTGGCGTGCTGGATGCATTTCGTCGTGCCAATCCAAGAATTAAGAATGCATACGAGACAAAAACAGAAAACATGGAGACTGGTCAGATCTATTATTCATGGGGATGCTGCTGTAATTGAGTCACATTGCCATGTTATTTATGAATAATGGGGCATTTAGAGATATGTAAAGTATATCTGAATTGTGTCATTGTTCAACAGAATGAACAAGCAAGATTGTTGGATACAGTCAGTGTCCCCTAAAAGTATTTAAAGGGATACTTCAGGATTTAGCATTAAGCTTTGTATTATTTTCAAATTACCGTGCTTTCCACCTTCATATCCCCCTGAGACGAGAGATTTATGTATTTTTGGTCTGGAAAAAAATGATTTTCTTGCACAGACCGAAACACCCGCGCCCTCAGATCACTTGGACGTGGCTGTGGTTAAACGATATAAATACTGTTCGTTTTCTCACACAAACCGCTCGTTTCGTGTCTTAGGCCATCAATGTGTACTTACATTTACGAGTCATTGAATCATGTTTAATTTGGACTTCTCTGTGCATGCGATTTTAGGTGGTGACTATAGACCTCCATTATATGACTGACGGACAAGAACAGTTTGACCTAAAAATGTCAAAATTGAAACTACTGTAAAAACAAAGACACCTACATCTTGGATGGCCTTCAGGTAAGCTAAAACATACCAAAAATTAATTTCAAAGTGAACTATCCCTATTGTGCCACTTTGTGCTTGTCAAACATTAGTTAAATGTGGACAGTGATAATTCACACATTAAGTCAAAAATAAAAATTCTGTCATCATTTACAAGAAGATATTTGAGAAATGCTTCCTCAACACTGACTTTCATTGTTTGGACAAAAAATTTAAAAAAATGAAATGCATAAAGGTCTGGAAAGAGGTTGAGAAAAGGTGAGAAAATGATGGCAGGATCCCATGAACGACACCCATGTGAACTTGAGGAGAACTGACCTCATCGTCATTCGTATCGAGAACTGTCGAGAAGTCGAGAACTGACTTCATCGTTATATCATATATCGTATCGTTTCACATCCAATAAAAATCACCAAAACACCAGTTGATTTAAAAAGACATTGAGGCTTCAAAATCCAGCAGCATTTGAGACGGGCAGATTCAGACACTTCAGATATTAATATGTGTGTCTTCACTGTCCATATATTCTTGATGTAACGGCACGTTCCTTCATTGAGCAGCTGTCTATCAAAGCTGCAATCTTTGGAAGAGAATTATGACCATGAAGAGAAACAGAGCGATTCGCCCACCTCTGCAGCATTTAGATGCACTTATCTTCCTCTCAAGAACACTCCTCAAACATATTATGATTGCATTAATTTTCAAGGCAAAACAATGCGACAGCCCTTGACATCAAACCAACAACAAGACAAAAAGCAGACTTCTATCATCAGCTTAATGGTAATCATCCACCTACAACACCCTAGCAACTAGCATAGCAACACCCTGATAACAATCTACAATACCCAATACAAATCCAATGTTCTTTGGAAAGATAATTATGAAGCATGTCTTAGACAAATCAAAAGACTGATGACAGACATGTTTGGCTTAGGCATTTCTGAATGATCAAACGCTGAATGATCACGTCCTCTGTTGAGGAAAAGTCAGGTGTTATTCATTGCGTAATTCGGTAAACATGTTTCCGTGGTAGTCTTCTTATCGATAAAAAAATGCATCTGCCTCAATTGAGCACATACGTTTTTATTTCAGTATTTTATTGCAAATTATATTGAAATGTGCATAAAAATAGGTGGATGGGAAAATACTAATGTCATGAATTTGACTGGATATACACTCACCGGCCACTTTATTAGGTACCCCATGCTAGTAACGGGTTGGACCCCCTTTTGCCTTCAGAACTGCCTCAATTCTTCGTGGCATAGATTCAACAAGGTGCTGGAAGCATTCCTCAGGGAGTTTGGTCCATATTGACATGATGGCATCACACAGTTGCCGCAGATTTGTCGGCTGCACATCCATGATGCGAATCTCCCGTTCCACCACATCCCAAAGATGCTCTATTGGATTGAGATCTGGTGACTGTGGAGGCCATTTGAGTACAGCGAACTCATTGTCATGTTCAAGAAACCAGTCTGAGATGATTCCAGCTTTATGACATGGCGCATTATCCTGCTGAAAGTAGCCATCAGAAGTTGGGTACATTGTGGTCATAAAGGGATGGACATGGTCAGCAACAATACTCAGGTAGGCTGTATGCTCAATTGGTACCAAGGGGCCCAAAGAGTGCCAAGAAAATATTCCCCACACCATGACACCATCACCACCAGCCTGAACCGTTGATACAAGGCAGGATGGATCCATGCTTTCATGTTGTAGACGCCAAATTCTGACTCTACCATCTGAATGTCGCAGCAGAAATCGAGACTCATCAGACCAGGCAACGTTTTTCCAATCTTCTATTGTCCAATTTCGATGAGCTTGTGCAAATTGTAGCCTCAGTTTCCTGTTCTTAGCTGAAAGGAGCGGCACCCGGTGTGGTCTTCTGCTGCTGTAGCCCATCTGCCTCAAAGTTCGACGTACTGTGCGTTCAGAGATGCTCTTCTGCCCACCTTGGTTGTAACGGGTGGTTATTTGAGTCACTGTTGCCCTTCTATCAGCTCGAACCAGTCTGGCCATTCTCCTCTGACCTCTGGCATCAACAAGGCATTTCCGCCCACAGAACTGCCGCTCACTGGATGTTTTTTCTTTTTCGGACCATTCTCTGTAAACCCTAGAGATGGTTGTGCGTGAAAATCCCAGTAGATTAGCAGTTTCTGAAATACTCAGACCAGCCCTTCTGGCACCAACAATCATGCCACGTTCAAAGTCACTCAAATCACCTTTCTTCCCCATACTGATGCTCGGTTTAAACTGCAGGAGATTGTCTTGACCATGTCTACATGCCTAAATGCACTGAGTTGCCGCCATGTAATTGGCTGCTTAGAAATTAAGTGTTAACGAGCAGTTGGACAGGTGTACCTAATAAAGTGGCCGGTGAGTGTATAACTCATTGTAGGAAAAAATAATTGAATGGTTGTCCAATTATAATATTACAGCATGAATTTACCCCCCGCCTTTGTCAAAGTGCAAATATTCATACAAAACGACTGCAGGAAGATGATCTCAAAAAATAATTTTCATCAAGTTTATAAAATTTTGACCTTAAATAGCTAGACACTGAGTAGACGAATGAAGAGCATGCACTTAAGTTGTTATAAACCTATTTTTCTAAGAAAACCAATATGGGGAGAATATGATGAACAATAATGAATGAGAAATGCTAAACCACACAAGGTCAACACATTTGCTCTGGTTGAGGAGGATGCTTCCGATGTGACCTCTGTAACAGAAGGTAGAGGCACAAGACACCGAGACGACTGAAGGACAGATACATTATTACACACCAGAGCTCAGCTGGACAAAAACTAAGCGATATAATCCTTTCAATAGTGCAAAACGACACAATAGTTAGAAATGCAATGTTGAAATGTTTACATTGCAATGACAGCCGTTAAGTGAATGACCCACATCTATTTCCACTTTAAATGTCAGAGCTTGACTCGACTGCGGCTCAGAATCTCATACGACGAGTAGAAACTTTCACCCTGAATCCTTGAATAACATTTCATCGTTTGTAGCGGCCTTTGGGCTCTAAGAATAAAATCGTGCTCAAAAGGGCAGACTTCTGTTTAACAGCCTTTAAACATTTTGGTAACACTTTACAATTAGCATGAACTAATAATGAACTAATTATGTGGCATTTATTAATCTTTGTAAATGTTAATTTCAATATTTACTAATACTTTATTCAAATCTTGTTAACATTAGTTAATGTGCTGTGAACGAACGTGACCAACATTACCAACATTTTTAACCAAAAATGCAATTAGATTACTAGGGGCATTTTGCACTGGAAAGCTAGTAACAATTACTGTATAGACCATTTTGCAAGATGTAAACAACACTTGCCCAGAAACACTTCCTGTTTCAGTTTGTAAATGGTTTCTTTATTTCAAATGTAAAGAAAACATCTTAAATATGTGTTTTTAACTTTTTGATTCAGTTGCATATGTTCTGTTGGTTGTATTTTATTCCAACATCTATGTAGTGTTAAAAAACTGAAACAGGAAGTACTTGAAGATAGTTCACCCAAAAATGAAAATTCTGTCAGTACTCACCCTCATGTCGTTCCAACCCGTAAGACTTTCATTCAATCTTCGGAACCTAAATTAAGATATTTTTGATGAAATATGATAGGCTGCAAGGTAATTTTATCTGCTGGCCCAGAAAGTTAGTAAAGAAATAATTTAAATAGTCTGAGTGACTACAGTGGCTCAACCTTAAAGGGATAGTTCACTTTGAAATACATTTTTGGTATGTTTTATCTTACCTCAAGGACAACCAAGATGTAGGTGTCTTGGTTTCCGCAGTAGTTTCAATTTTGATATTTTTAGGTCAAACCGGTCATCAGTCATATAATGGAGGTCTATGGTCACCACCTAAAAGCCAAATTAAACTCGTAAATGTGATGGCCTAAGACACGAAACGAGCGGTTTGTGTGAGAAAACGAACAGTATTTATATCGCTTTTACCTCTTGTTCTCCTTAGGTTATAAAAATGTAACCTAAAAATAACCTACATGGAAAGTTCCTATAACGTTCTTGTTTGGTTCCCAAAAAAAGAACCTCATGGGACCATTCGGAAACGTTAGGGGAACGTTCTGTGTTTGCTGGGTTTATCAGGCGACGAGAATACTTTTTGTGTGCAAAACCCTCCGAAAAATAACGACTTTATTCAAGTATTAATTTTTCTCTGTGCTTTTATTTTTGGGTGAACTAACCCTTTAATGAGTTCTGGGTGACCCTGTACAATTTACCATTGTTTGAGTCCTTATATCCAGCATAAAATCTTAGTATACACTCAGTTTTTATCAGTTTCTTAAAATATGCTGAAGCCATAATGACTAAAACTGTGTTTTAGTTCAGGATTATGGCTAAAATGAGCTGAAGTAGTCTATAGATGCATGACAAACGGCCTCTGAACATGTTTGACTCCCTCTTGTGCTGGAGACTAACGGGAAAATGTGTTTATTATTAAAATCGTGTACGGGCGGATCCTCACCCTTGGCATCTCTATGCTAATGCGCAGGTAAGAGCCCTTGTGCTTTTGTGTTACTGGGCACAACAGGCCGCCTGCCAATGCGGTGTCTTGCTTTCAACTGAGTGCTTTCAATTCTCATCAATTTAGCCCAATTAAAGCGCTCTGCCTGCACGAAGAGCATTTTAGAGCCCCGTTACAAACCCACTCTTTTCAATTAAGCTAAAAGATAAAGATCCAGGTTTCACTGATGCATTGAAATGCACTGCTGTTTCTGTGCCTACTTTCTGTTCAATACCCAATACCGTGAGGTCGGCACACTAATTCGCCATTCAATGCTTTAGACTTCAGTCCATGAATGCTACGAAGTCACACTACTGCATACTTGAAACACATTAACATTATTTGCACTAAAGACAATAAACACAATCATAACCAATTTTAAAGGGATACTCAACCCAAAAATGAACATTCTGTCATCATTTACTCACCCTCAAGTTGTTGCAAAACTGTATGAGTTTGTTTCTTTCTGCTGAACACAAAGGAATATATTTTGTAGAACGATTGGAAACAAACAGTTGTTTGGCACCATTGACTTCCATAGAAGAAGAAAAAATACTATAGAAGTCAATGATGACAAAGCTCCAGTCGTTCTTCAAAATATCTTCCTTTGTGTTCAGCAGAAGAAAGAAACTCATACAGGTTTGCAACAACTTGAGGGTGAGTAAATGACAGAATTGAAATTTTTGTATGGAGTGTCACTTTAAGAACAGTGCTGAACCGTTCAAAGCATTATCCATAGTTATCTATATAACTATACTGCTAAACATTGACTATTTGTTCAACAAAAAAAAAGTGATAACATTTACTCTTTCTTATGGACAACAGACCAAAAATATTGGTGACTCATCCTGCACCTCAAGGTTCAGCGCAATTTGATAAATAGAGAGGAAAAGGCCCAAATCATGTTTCAATGGGAAATATGTTACCTTTTCTCATCAACTGAATTCCCTTGGTCTTCAGCCTACAAAAACGGTTTTGTAATTCAAGTTATTACAAAACTTACGTTTCCAACTAAAATTGGCCACTCCGTTTGTAGCCGTTTTCTCGCTGTTTTGTCAGTCAGACTGGAAACGTTAGATGGATCGGATTCGGAGCGTTTAAAGATCAAAGCGTTTTATAATCACTCGGTTTCAGATCCATTCCGGGTTTCCCATTTAATTTCCGAACAGATGGGCTTGTCCTCTGAACGATCGTAGAGCAAGAGAAAGCGGACTTTCAAAAGTCTTTCAGGTAAGTTACTAAAACAACTCCTTCAGTTCACAGGGCCTGAAATTAACACCGACCACCTGCCACATTATCAGGTTGCCAATGAAAATTGAGTGATTCATTAGGATTTTTACATTTCAACGAAGTCCGCCATTGGGTTGGACTAATGGACTTTAGCTAAATGCGATCAGAAAGAAGATGAGGCCCTTTTCTGACTACGTTTGGAGATGGGATGAGATAATGTAACCCGGATGTAACGTTAGGCTACATTATGTCAATGACAGTTGCACAGATGTGTGTACTGTGCATGTTGGGAGTTGGGATGGGGAACCGGTGAGAAAACGTCCGGTAAGTTACCCGGTAACAAAATTAATTTAGTTCATAGTTAACGGTTCCTGAACGCTGTAACTAAAAGCTGTTAAGACCTGTCTACGTGACTGTGGCGGATGTAGGTGAGCCTGGGTCAGGTCAGTTTGAGTTTTTATTTAATGGAATTTGGAATTTGTTTACAGTAAAGAATACAAAACATTATTTTGGTTTTATACACTTTATTTAAACTTTCGTTTGGAGTTACGTAACGTTTATTCTTACCGTTCTTTTTGTTTGTTTGTTTGATAGTCCCGTGAGCTGGTGCACCGTCCTAAAAGGGTTCGAGTGGAAACATTGGACGTAATTTATATGGTACGACATACGATGATCGGGCCACAACCATTCCGGTTTCTTCTCCGGGGGAACTCCAAGGACTATTTTGCTTGCTTTTCTTTTGTTTGTTTATAAGAAGTATATTTATTAAGTGAAATCATTTGATAGTATTATTTGAGGTGGTTTTTTTTATGTATATTGGGTGTTTTCATATTCGTTTATTGTGTGTAATGGCCATTATATGTCTGTGTGCTGTGTGTCCCCCTTTATGTGTTAATTGGTTCACCTTTATGAGGCAAAAAAAAAGGCAGGTAAAAAGTCTCTGTGGCAGGTGAATTTTTAAATCCACCTGCCACAGTGGCCGGTGGCCGAAAAAGTCAGAAAAATTTGTAGTCTCTTTATTTGACGTAGGCTACTAGTGGGATAATTTTGTGACTCTTTGAACTGTCTTATGCCTATTTGTTTAGCACCAATGACTGCTGACTGTCATTTTTATAGCCTATAGCTAGTCTTGCCTAGGCTATGTGAATGTGTTTTTACTTGTTAATAATAGATATTTGTTGATTGTTTGTTAGAATGATAGTTGATTTACTTATCACATCTGCTGTTTGTTCAAAGAGTTTTAACATTAGCAAACAATTGTTTACTGCAAAACACTATTATTGTTTTAATATTTTTATTGTGTGGTAACCGTTTTATAAAAGCAATAAGGTGCGCTCATTTGCAAATATTATTTGCTCAAAGGTCCTCTTGGCTTTAATTAACACATCCTGATTGGCTTTAATAACACTTCTTCTTCTTTTTATCTCAACACAGATCAAAATAGATGAATTCCAAATCTACATTGATTAAGAGTTTGTGTAATCCTGTCGAATCAAGGGCAATTATGCTGTTGCCATTTATGTTTGTATCTGTTCTCCACTGAACCCATTTACTGCCAAGATTTTGTCAGAAATATTTTTTCCGTCAAAATTATGACCTGAACAGTATGCTTTAACTGGTGTGGGTCAAACTGGCCGCTTTAGTCTGACAATTGAGCCAAAATGTTTCTGTTATTTCTGTATGGTTTTCCTTTATTGCTAATTAGTGGCTATTCTTTCAAATCCAGTCAGCTGCAGATTTGTTAGGGATTTTTGGACATTTTTGCAGTCGTTTTCCCCCCTATTGGGTGATCATCTCAACAAATCCTTAATGCAAAGTCCTCATTCATTTAACATGGATTGTACTAATGCAAAATCCTGTTAGAAGATGCTAACCGTGATGGCATATGAATGTCAGTTGGGTGCTGGGTAGGATTGCTTTTCGATATCCTTTTCTCTTTTTTTTTTTAAACCAAAACCATCTTGAGTGGGCTTCTTTTCTAAGGCATTCTGAATGAGGCCCGCGGTTCAAGGCCCGCTCTCAGCCTTGGGTGTGTAAAATGATCCTTTGTAGCATGTGAATTGAGATTGAGCTTTTCATGTGTTTGCATTCCAACATGTAAATGTGGAAAAAAGAGAGAAAGGTCTCAAAACTTGATGTTTTGCGTATGTTTATTGTAATTTTGTGATTCACAAGGAGTTGAAACATCTGACAGAACATGTCATTTTACCCCAAAATCAAAAAAAGGAAATATGAAGTTACATTTTGCATAATAATTCGGCATCATTTTTTGAATATTAAAGGAATAGGATACATGTTGAAATGATCGTAAAGGAATTTTAAAATGTAATGATTGTCTATTGCACATTTGTGCAATTGCTCCTGTCTAAATGCATCTGCTCATTTTTAAGGAACCTCATTATGTGTTGATTAAGTAATTGGTCTGTGTTGTTTATGTGAGTGTTAAGGTTGTCTATTCAGGAGCCTTTGAGAGATGTATTGTTGTCAGGGTTCTTGTTATGAATCCAGAATGAGATGTTGCAAGTGAATCCTCATTGGTCGAACTCGGTACTACACTGAAAGGCCAAAACACTTTGCATGCCCTGAATGACAATAATGGGAATAATGCTAAAAAACACGAGGAATAATTTACTGGGTCCTCTACTAAAGAGCAACTGTTTGCACATTTGCCATTGACATATTTTATTTCATTTCATTGGTACAAAGAATTCTAATTTGATGTTCAACAGAAGTTTGTGAAATTGAAAAGTACATTGTTAAACTAGTTGTAAATCCAAATGAGATAATGATTTGATTTTGAATTTAGAAAATATCCTGTTTACAGTTCCCTCTATACATTATGAATGTGTTTTTTTTTTTTTTTTTTTTGTTTTTGTCTGGTGTATTTACTTCTTTTTGCTATATGGGCTTGATCAAACATATATAAGAAAAAATGTTGTGACCTATTACTGGATTTCTTTACATTGGAAAGATACATATATATATATATATATAATATATATAAGTTACACCTATATATTTTGAGATGGCACATCAAAACAACTAAAGTAAAGTGCTGTCCAGCAGAGGACGCTGTTCTTCAAGTTGAAATATTTAAGCTCTTCTCCCATGTTGAGTCAGAACTGTCAACATTTAATTGTAGCGAACAGTTTATATATATATATATATATATATATATATATATATATATATATATATATAGTGTGTTTAACCATTTCTCTACATTGCCTTTTTATCATGTTCACTTTTTAGAATGCTTATTTGTTGGAAAAACACTTAGTGGTTACATTTTTCATTCAACACAATTTATGCAAATGTTTTTTCTTGAAATTACACATTATATGCAAATGTATGAAGTACTTTCATTAATTTATGCGTTCATTGTATTTGTGAGCATCAGATGATTCAATTTAAACATGTTTTGTTTGCTCTGAAGCTGTTCATTTTTAATGAAGAAGAATCATCATCTCTATTTATAAGAATCGTGTACCAAATGATCATGATGAGTCAGTACAGGCCCTAATAATTCAAATAAAATGAATAGGTTTATAAATGCTATAGAAATGTATTGGTCATTGTTAGTTAATGCATTAACTGATGTTAACAAATGAGGCTTTATAAAAGTGTTACAAAAATATTGAGTAAAGAGTCTACAAGCGAAAGGCATCTGAAGTGCCACAGTCCACCACAAGGGAGCAGTGCGATTATGAAAAGCAATGCAGAATGAATGCAGGAAAACAAAGCGCTTTATATCTTTGAAAGGACAATTTACCTAAAATGAAAATTCTGTCATCATTTACTCACCTTCGAGTTGTTCCAAACCTGTATGAGTTTCTTACTTCTGCTGAACACAAAAGAAGATATTTTGAAGAATATTGGTTACCACTTACCAGACAGTTGAATGGGAAAAAAATATATTATGGAAGTCAATGGGGCTCATGAACTCTGACATTATTCAAAATATCGTCTTTTGTGTTCAGCAGAAGAAAGAAATTCATACAGGTTGACAGATATATATATATATATATATATATATATATGAAGAGTTCAGATGCAAAAGCCTCTAAATGCCATTTGAAATTTTCTTCTTTAATGATGATTTTTATCAAAATTGTATATTTAAGTTCAGTAATTTCACTTAAATAACAATTAATAGGTAATTATCATTGCCATTTAAGTGAAATCACTGAACTTAAATATACAAGCTTGATAAAAATGATCATTCTAGAAGAAAATTTCAAATGGCACTTAGAGGCTTTTGCATCTGAACTCTTCATATATATTCTCGTCTGTGGTGTAAAAGGGCTTTTACTTATATAGGCAAATGTATATTGGATTGCTGAGATATTAAGCTTCAAGCATCACATTCTGCAAAATTGATGTTTTCCCTATAAGACCAATTCAGAACAACATGATTTGGGTTATGTTTCTAGAGAATTATATGATTGAAAGTAAATATTTCATATCTAGCTGTGACCGAAAATGACTTGCTTATGATGGTTATTTGCCTTCTGAAGAGCTGATGGAGAGCTGATGGATCTTGGGAATGTTGAAAGCTGTTTTCTGCATGAAATGTGTAGTTACAGAGGAGGTAAACATGATTTGATTGACATCATAAAAGATTGCACTGCAGTATGTCCATTTTTTTTCAAGAGACGCATGTACATTTAATGTGTGTTTTTTTTTTTTTTTTTTTTTTTTTGGTTTAAGTAAAGGTTTGCTTATTACTCTGGTTGTATGGAGGGCTGAATTATTGAGCCTATGTGATTCGCCCACAATTTCATAAATGTTTCTGCGTGTGTCTTTGTGTGTTTGTGTGACAAGAGGCTTCATCAATGAACAAGCCGCTGGATTGGTGGACGTAATGTGAAGACTCAAGAGCAAATGAAGACAAGGACAAACTACCGAATTTGCATCACCAAAGATCAAACAGCTCTTCACAGAAATCATCTGAATACTTCAAGTCTTCATAGATTGTCATATGATGCTCATTTGCATTGGAGAGGAGCTACCGAAATCTGCCACTATAGTGAAATAAATGCAATTACAAGACATAAACTGATACTGATACAAAATTCTCTTCGAATCAGCATGAGTTGTTAAAATGCAAACACTTAAAATCGCTTTAGTATTACAGTAAATCTTTGTACTATCTCTTTTCCATTACTTTGTGCTCAAGGACAACTGTGAGTTAAAACCACTCTAAATGATTTTTGAAAACTATAATAAATAATTTATATATATATATATATATATATATATATCAAGTATGTATAATTATATAGCCTAGCGCTTATATAGATTGCTTAGATTGGTTCATAGTATCAATCAAAAAACATACGCAAACAACATAGATAGATAGATACAATAAGTTTTTATTGTTTCGTTATTATTGATTTGTTATAATTTCTTAATTGTAGCCTACTCTTTTGTTGCTGGTTTTGATTGTTGATATAGAGGTGCAATTCTGTTTTTAGCCAGCGCGTGGTTGGCTTCTTTCTGCATCATTTCCTGCTGACCCGGAAGTTTTGTGCTGTGGTAAATCAACTGCGTGCTCTGTGTTTGCTGGTTGTTTTCCTCCTACTTGCGTGTTTCGCTGTTTTTAATCGTTTTTAAAGGTGCTCTTTCGTTTAAAAGTGCTGAATTTTACGGGAGATGGGAGTCCCCGCTTTTTTCCGCTGGTTGAGTCGGAAGTATCCGTCGATAGTAGTACACTGTCTGGAGGAGAAGGTAAGACACAAACACGACAGCATCAGAAGGATTATTTAATTAATTATGTGATTAATCATTTGATTTCCACTTAGAATGGTTATAATGAAATAAGCTTTGCAGTCCTGACGCGCACATGTGTTCGAGTTCGTTTCAGATTTAATTTAATCTTTTTGGCTGAATAGCCTTCATGTTTACCGTAAGTTAGTTAAATTAGAGATGCGATTTTCTGGTCGTGTCTCAAACACCTTGTGAGGTTACTATCTCTTCTAGACCGCATTTTAGGGTGACTAGATGTGCGAGACCGCTCGAACGAGCAACCAATCACAGAGAAGTATGCAAATTTTCAGCTTCTGAAAGTCAATAATTCGCTTCTGAGCAACTCTACCATGTAAATAAATGTAGTTGGACAGTTTTTTTAGACTAAAGACTAGGTAGATTGGTCAGTTAGGTTTAATATCTTTATGTAATATCTACATTTCTTTTTTTTCAGGCCAAGGAGTACAATGGAATTAAAATCCCAGTTGATACCAGCAAACCGAACCCAAATGAAGTGGAGTTTGACAACTTGTATCTAGACATGAATGGAATTATTCACCCGTGCACACATCCTGAGGACAAGTGAGATTCTCTCTTGTTGACATGTTTTGATGTATTTAAAGGGGGTAGTTCACCAAAAAATGTCAATTCTGTCATCTACTCACCTTCAAGTTGTTGTAAACCTGAATGAATTTCTTTCTTCTGCTGAACACAAAAGATATTTTGAGTTTAAAGAATTGCCCAACAGTTTAGTCACAAACATTCTTCAAAATATCATCTCTTGTGTTCAGCAGAAGAAAAAAAATGTATACGGATTTGGAAAAACTTCAGATTGAGTAAATTATGACATAATTTTCATTTTTCTGTGAACTTATCCCTTCAAGTGACTTTATTAAAACATCTTTTAACCATTCGCAGGCCAGCACCTAAAAATGAAGATGAAATGATGGTTGCCATTTTTGAATACATTGACCGTCTCTTTAACATTGTTCGACCGAGACGGGTTCTGTACATGGCAATTGATGGCGTGGTATGTATCATCCTTCATAATCATCTTCATATCTACTTACTTTCAGTATTACTGATGCTTCTCTGTAGAGAATAACAAGTCAATTCTGGATCATTGTATTGAAAATATTCTTTATTAATGCACATAAATTCAGGAGTGGGCAACTGGGAATTATTGCAAACTTTGTGGTGAAATGTGTTTATGTGTTAGAGAGACAATGTTTTTATTTTTCATTAAATGTTACATTTCTTTTAACTAGCTGGTAATTATATGGCTATAAAGTCATAAATGTTTCCCGAAATATAATGGAAAATGCAATAACAAATGCAAAAACTATAATAACATTCAGTTAAAACTATTACTATGTAGTTGGTCAACAGTTTTCCAATACTAAAGAAGGTTTAGGACTCGGGTAATCATCAACGTGACCATCCATCATTTCTTTAATGCTCTGAAAATAAAATGGTGCATGCATGAATTATGCACACTGTAGTTGTAGACCGTTTCATTAAGCATTTCTTGTGCTCCTCATCTGTATTTTTTTGTAGGCTCCTCGTGCCAAAATGAACCAGCAGCGATCAAGACGTTTCCGGGCATCTAAGGAAGGAGCGGAGCTTGTAGAGGAAAAACAGAAAATGAGAGAAGAAGTTATTCAGAGAGGTGAGAACAACATCATTCACTCATCCAGGGATTCCCATTGATCTTTTGGGTATGTGATGGAAATTCTTGGATTGATCAAAAGCCATAGACTGTCAAAAATATGGACAAAGCGTCTGTGACCTCACACATAGACTCTCTGAAGAACGGGTTTGAAGCTGTTTATGGGGGGTATGGGCGGCGCCATACTGGAAAATCTTGGAAAATACAAAAGTTTCAGAAAGGATACAGAGGTGGTATGATGTGTTGTGTCAGATCATGGCTGAGACGTCAAATTCACTCGGCGCAGCCCGTTATCAGCTGTCAATCAAAGTTAACCGCCCTTATTTGTCATACGTTTTATATCTAAATATGATCTAAACTAACGAGTTAGAAAAAAATTCACCCCAGGCACGCGGAACATATTGAAGATTACAATAAAAGTCCATGGGACCAAACTGTAAACATATGAATTTATGCTGTGAAAACGGACATTATAACATGACGTCTATGGATATTTGCTCCCTTTTGGGACCGGCCTCTAGCGGATTTGAGATGTATTGCAGTTTATCGCACTTCCGGGTGGGCTTCATCTTTCAGATTAGAATGTTGCCGCTTGTCAAAAGCTAATAATTAAATTGTTAAAACACAATTCAAATAACTGGTTTTAAAAAGAAAATGAAATGCTTACCTTAAAAAAAATAATATTTTGTTTACCTGTATGTAGTCGTGTTATCACAATACTGTAATTTCCATCTTGTATGTACCTTATACCACGGGGAAAACGGCCATATAGCCTACGCCGCCGTAATTTTACCACCGTAATTTTGTTGTAATGGCTTAAGCACAGCACAGGGAGGCTTTTTTAATGTTAAACTACATTCACTAAATAAATGACAAGTAAACAGTAATAAAATAAAAAATAAACAATTTGCGAACTAACAAATGAATGCAGATTTTAAGGTGGGTCTCAAAAATCAGTGTAACAATACTGCAGAAATTAAAGGGATAGTTCACCCCAAAATGAAAATTCTCAGTAATTACTCAACCTCATATTGTTCCAACCCCATAAGACTTTCGCTCATCTAGGAGATAACAGTGCAGCGCTTCTAGGTTGTCCATCACACGATGGCCAATAGTGAGCCTGCATGTGACATGCAACCAAGAATGTGTTCAAGTTGGATTAAATGAGCACTAAAATTGAATTTGGTGTTTGTGACGCATTGATTCTGTAGTTTCTCTGCTTGATTAATGCTTCTCTTGTAGGTGGTTACCTGCCACCTGAGGGAGTTAAAGAACGTTTTGACAGTAACTGCATCACCCCTGTAAGTCTTCATACTTTTTGGATGGTTAAATGAACTTATGTGTCATATGTACTGGCCATGTCATCCTGATTGTTTCATTATTGACATCTACTGTTGTGTGTTTAGGGAACCGAGTTCATGGATAATTTGGCCAAATGTTTGCGATATTACATCTCAGACAGACTGACCAATGACCCTGGATGGCGTAATATCACAGTAGGCCATACGAGTACTCAAATGAAGTGCAATTAAAATGAGTTTTTATTTTGCTGTGGGATATAATCAATAAATATCTACTTTGTCCTGCAGGTTTTCTTGTCGGACGCCAGTGTTCCTGGTGAAGGAGAGCATAAAATTATGGATTTCATCAGGAGACAGAGAGGTAAAGCTGAGAAATTAAAATTGTGAAGGTCTTTTGAAATATTGCTTTGATTTGTGGTATTTGATTATTATTTGAAGCCTTTTCCTGTGGTGTTCTGTTTAAATAAACAACTGTCCCACATATGTTTTAGGATAAGCCAAATATTAAGTCTAAAGCAATTTCCTATCCTTTTTTTTTTTTTGGTCTTGGTCTTGTAAATGCAAATATCAGATAACTAAAAAATGTGAAGCCTACCAACCTCAAATTTAGGACCTCTTTGATTATAAAGCCCTGTCTACGGCCCTGTATTAGGCATACAAACAATAATATGTAGCCTATACATATTGTGAATGCATTTAATAAACTTAATTACCAAGCATTAGCTTTCAGTAAATAAACGCGTTTGAGAAAATTATTCATAGGCAAAATCAACCTATATCAGTTGACTCTTGTTACTTTCTTCACTGACAGAAAAATGAAAAGCCGATATCAGTCAAAGCTCAGTTAGGAGTTAAATTTTAACTTAAATTTAGCTTATCCTTACAATTTTTTTTGTTTTTTGGGGGTGTGTTCGAGTGGGATTTTGTTAGGTGGTCCTCAGAAAAAAATGGAAGATAAAGTGGTCCTTGGGCTGAAAAAGTTTGAGAAACACTGGTCTAAAATGTGGTTAGCTAAGAGCTTTACTGGTCTAATGGGTCATTTTCTTTTCCAGGTCAGCCAAATCACGACCCAAACACGCATCACTGTCTCTGTGGAGCTGATGGTAAAGTGTTTTTGTTTTTTTTCATAAAAAAAAAAGTGAATTTGGCCTATCTAGTTTAGACTTTAGTGAGCAAAATTCTGAAAGTGTGTCCTTAAATACTTGTTTCCAAATGTCATTGTAATGTCGGCATGAAATAATAAATTCATCCATGCACTAACTTCCATTTCATACTGACTTTAAGCTGCAGAACATTGTTATGAGAGGGGTTTATTAGATTTAAAACATTAAAAACATTGTCTGACTCTGTAGTATTAATGCATTTAGTGGACAAATGAGGAAACATATACTGGATTTGATTAGTCTGGATAGAAGATACTTCAATATATGAATCTGACTGAAACCTGCCATTAAAATTTATGAAGAACATTGTCTGCATGTTTGTTATACAAGCGTTTTGTCTTTGTACTTTCTCGATTTGTCATTATGTGAAACATTTCTAGCTATAAATGATTTTGAACTGTCTATAATAATACACTTTAAAAGAATTTAATTCAGTAAACTTAATAATTACATGTTTAATTTTCTCTTTTTTTCCCTCCTGTTTAGCTGATTTGATAATGTTGGGTTTGGCGACACATGAACCCAACTTTACCATTATAAGAGAAGAGTTTAAACCCAACCAACCCAGACCCTGCGCCCTGTGTAATCAGATGGGCCACGAGATTAAAGACTGTCAGGGTCTGGCCCGAGAAAAACGGGGCGAGGTAAGGGGACTCGTCTTCTCCATCCCTATGCCCAGAACTTTACCTCAGTTTATTATGAACACAACTTATTTTGTGTCTCCTCTCTCAGCATGATGAATTTGCAGACAAAATTCCAGTATCAGAACAGGAGTTCATATTCATCCGACTGGCTGTGTTACGAGAGGTTTGTTCCAGTTGTTTATGCTTTTACACCGTCTAAATTTGTCAGATTATTAGATTTTGCTAGTTTAAGTCAATTAACGGAAGTTGCAATAGTGTTTTCTTTTCCTATTCATACTTTGCACGTGACGTCAAGTACTGGCTGGCGGACAAGAAGTAAACTAGTCAAGGATTTTGCCAGGACGTTGCCAGTTTTTAGACAAAAGTTGGTGTTTCGAGGTGTAAATGACACGCCTGATAGTTGAAGTGCGATTGGTTGCACTAACCAGATGAGATTAGCAACATTCACAGTATAACGTTACACGTCTGTGCAGTGATCGTTCCATAACTCAAGGTAATTTCAACATTTCTTTGAATACAATGGCTGTATGATCATGTAATTAATCGTATAATAATAATACGTTCACACCGCCGCCCTGAGCGGCAAAATTAATTGAACAATAAATGACTTCCGCACACTTTGACGCTATTGCCGGTGGCGGTACGACAATACAACAACAAAAGTGTGATAGGTTGTTTTGAGGTTTGTGAGGCTAGATTCTTTACGGAGGAATTATTACTGCTCGATTTTCTAAAAAAAAACCTTGTCTGCTTTACACAATTTAACTGCCTTCATCATGGAGTTAATCCTAGTCCATAGTTAAGCAGCTAGCTCGCTAACAGACTTGATGGCTACTAGAAAGACCTGGAACTACAGGACTGTACGTTGAAAATACCCGTTTGTTGCCCGCCAGCCATCCATGGTAGTCAGTCACGTGACTGCAAAGTATGAATCATGACGTATATCAGAGTGAAACGGCTCCTGGAACAAGAAGAAATGTGGGCGGGACTTGATTTTGTCTGTGGGGAATTGATTGGATGGTTGTGGTTTGCGTTCGGTGGATCTAATGTGAGTGACAGGTTGCCCCGCCCTCACACCAGTAAACGCATCATCAGAGAAGAGGCAGGGGGAAATATTTTGATTCAAGATTAAAAGGGCACATCAATTAAAAACATGTGCACGAATAAATGTATAATAAATAGTGCTATATTTATTAACACAAGTTAGCCCTCAATCGGGTCATGGGGTCTATACAACCCCAATCGACTTTTACTTAATAAAAAAAGGTTCCCTTCATCTCAGTGGAATAAGATTTTGTGACTTCATAGATTATCTATCTATACACACACACAAACTGGGCTTGATTCGGTTGTTCTGAAGGTATGTAAAAATCACTTCTCACTTCAAATGTTTCAATATGACCCCACATTGAAATGAATGGGAAATGTCAAAACTAAATATATTTTCTTCATGTTTCAAAAAAAATCTGGCATAAAGCTGAAAATTTTTACACAGAAATGAAGGCCTAGTACTAGAGCATAAATACAGTGTATCATAACTAAAAAAATAATATTTCATATGCAAGCTAATGGTGTAGTTAAGGAATTGTGTGGTATATAGATACAAAAGTATTTTATATCTCCAAAAACACAGCATTAATGAATAGATAAGAAGTAAACAGAAAAAGATATATTATTTGTATGATTAAAAATGTATAATTACTCAATCAATTGTTGGGGTCATATAGCCCAGAAATCTAAACGGGAAACGAAGACCATTTGAAGGTTAAAACAAGAATTGTCAATTTTGATTTCATGGTCACTATGAACAAGACTTTCATGCTTTTGAGGAAAATGTTTGAATGTGCAAAATTTGGATATTGTGAATTGTAAAAAATCAGATCATGTATATTTATGTGAACATTTTTGTCTGTTTATGTTTTTTTTGCTCCACAGTATCTGGAGAGGGAGTTAACGATGGCCAGCCTGCCGTTCCCATTTGTCTTTGAGCGAAGCATCGATGACTGGGTGTTTTTATGTTTCTTTGTGGGAAACGACTTCTTGCCCCACTTACCGTCTCTTGAGATCAGGTACGCTCGCTGAAGCCACTTTTGTTGTTTCATTGTGCGCTGGAGTGAGTTCTGACTCTAGTTTGTCTTCAAACAGAGAGGGCGCCATCGATCGCCTGGTTGGCATCTACAAAGATGTCGTTCATAAGACCGGGGTGAGGATTGACATCTCCATATATCCCATGCTTGAAGTCAACATGAATTTGCTTTCATTTAATGTCATTTACAATGGTGTGACCATGGTTTTATGCACTATAGAAATGTTGTTTTTCCTCTCTCTCTCTATAGGGCTACTTAACAGAAAACGGCTTTGTCCATCTCGAGCGTGTAGAGCTCATTATGCAAGCCGTAGGGGTCGCCGAGGATAACATCTTCAAAAAGCGCAAAGAGGACGATGTGAGACTGCACAATAAATGTTTGCGGTCAACACTGTGCTGCAGAGAGCTTGTGACCTCTGACCCATTACACTGATTTTGATACAGAAATGTGCACTTGAACCAGCTCATCATAGGCTTTTATATCCTGCAGGAGAGTTTCAAGCGGAGAATGAAGGATAAGAAGAAACGGATGAAAGTGAGTGAAAACGTGCAATTAAAGAAAAAATTAGGTTTTGCAATTTCTTTTGAAATGTTAACAGCATGCATAAACCCACAGCTCCTTTGAAAGCCAGCGAGTTGAATCAATGCACAAGGTCATTTAATTCAGCTGACAGCGGCTGAATAGTTCACACTCACATTGAATGTGCATTTATATCATGCAAATAACAGGGGTGATTAGTAAGAGTGGATAATAAAGCTACATATTTTTTTTTTTTATAAAACTATTTGGTAACACTTTACAGTATTGGTTAACTAACTAGGAGGAACGATATATTCTTAGAGCCTTTATTAGTCTTTGTTAATGTTAGTTCACTTTGATTTTATACATGCATTAATAGAAGTATTGTTAAATATTAATGCAGTTACCAAATGTAACCTTTTGTATGCACCAATATAACAAAACATAAATTAACATAATAGCAAGAAATATGTTGGTAGCAAAAATATGTTTACCAGCAAAATCGTAATATATAATGCCAGCATAATAAATGGATATCATCATTTTTTTTAACTGTTAATTGCACTCTTCCCAGGCGCAGCAGCAGGGTCCATCGTTTGTCCCTCGGGGTCAGTTCGCCCCTCAGGCTCTGGGCGGCAGAGACAGACCCATGGCAGTGCAGAACGCCAGGCACACCGCGTATGAAATGAGGATGCAGGGCAACCAGCGCAATCAGGTCTGCCGTCACACTGCCTTTGTGATTGTCAATATGGGCTACAGCCTAACATGAGCACAGCGGTGAACACCAGTCCTTTCAGCAGCCTTGGTGCTGTAATTATTTCTCCCTTTCATTTCATTCCGTATATAAATGTCAATTTTGATAATTATATGAAAAAAATCAAAATACAAAATTATGTACTTAATTTCTTTTGAGGGAATGAACTAGAAAGCTTTGCAGATTGTGTACACCAAGTTCCAAGATATATATATATATATATATAAAAATAAAACTTTTATTCAGCAAGGGTCTATTAAATTTATCAGAAGTGAAAGACAAAAGGCTGCCCTTTCAAATTAATGCTATTTCTTTTCTTTTTTTTTATAATCCTGTAAAAAAAATATCTAACTGTTTACATGCAAAAAATTAAGCTGCAAATCAGCATATTAGAATAATTTCTTAAGGATCATTTGACGCTGAATATTCAGCTTTGAATCACAGGAATGAATTACATCTTACAATATATCCACATAGAAAACAATAATATAAAATATTTTAGAATATTACTGCTCTTAACCCTTGTGCATCCTTATGGACATTTTTGTCCTTTTCAGTTTTGTTTTTTTGATCACTTTGCCTGTGTTAAAGCTAACTGCAAAAAACTTGGCACAGGTGTGTATTTTTATTGGAATTTTACTATTTCACCGTCATTTTCAAAAAAAAAAAATGTTTTGCATTCGGTACAAAAAATACTCCCTCTCAGCACCTTTTGGACAAAAATGTCCCCATTGAAACGCATTAAAACTGCCATTTTTAATCCCCGGTTCAATTAACTATAAAATTATGCAATCTTTGTTAAGAGGCTTTCATTCTGATGGCATTTTATTTTTTACTATTTTTTTATCAGATGGTGTCATTTTTTTTAAGTTTGGCCTATAAAACAAATATCGCTTTATTCCTGTTTTCTGGTTTGGCATATTATAGAGCCAACTGGATAAATTATGCAACAATATTTGTGTGGCTGTGTTGGTATGTATGTCAGAATGTGGTTAGTATGTGTGTTATAAAAAAATATGTGTGTGTGCGCGCATGTGTGTGTTTGTAATACTGAGAGAGAAAAACTGCTAATTTAAATCCAATCACTGTGAGCTCCAGTGGGGTTTTGCTGGCACCCAATGGGGAAAATATGTTACTACTCCCAAACAAACTGTTACCGAAAGCTCATTTTTTGAGATATCATCCTCAAATTTGGAACACAACCTATTTAGATTTATGGCTTTGATTTTATTGCAGTTTTGAGTTCAACCTGATTTAAAAAAAATATATTTTATATAAAATATTTTTTATAAATAATTTTCATAAACTTATACCTATATAACTTTTTTTCGGATTCACTTATTATTATTTTTTCACTTCAGCAATAATCTGCAAAGGGTCTTCTTTAAAATGATACCAAACTTAAGTCTGTGCTCCAAAGCGTCACATTTTTATGACAGTTTTTTGACATGGACATTTTTGTCCTCTTTTTACCTATGTGTAACTTTTTTTAATTGATGCACAAGGGTTAATGTAGTTTCCTATGGGTGTAGGCTTTGGGGTGTTTCGGCTATTAGATATGATTTCTTTAAGTTTTGGTCACAACTTGTTGCTTAAACAACCTTTTGTGCGACGTGTACATTATCACTTGCAGAACTCGTCTGCTGCAGTCTATTACTGCTTTTGTATTACTTCATGCTTATTTTGTAACCTTGGTTGAATGAGCTGTTTCTGTATTTTACAGGAAGCAGCTCAGTCCTTGAGAGCCATGATCAAAAATGGGAAGGCATGTTTTTTTTGTTTTGTTTTTTCGCTCCTGCTCTTTGTACAACATTATTGAAAGGCCTTTAGCTTTTGACAAACCACCTCAGAACATGACTGTCATTGATTTAGTGTATAAACAGCATCACTGTCCTTCCTCTCAGAGTGCTGCTGAAACCAGTGACGGCGCGGAGACTCGTGGCGTGAAACGTAAAGCCGATGACAGTGACAGCGAACCGGAACCAGAAGATGTCGTCAGGTAACAACACAACTCTAGGAATTCAGTTCACATTTATTGTGTAGCACTACCGTTTCAATAGTCACCTCTGATAACAAATTACTCTAAATTGTCTCCTGACATGTACAGTTCTAAGATGATAGTCATGTAGGTGGCTGACAATATTTATACATTTTAGGCAGTCAGTTATTAAAGGAGTAGTTAACTTTAAAAAATAACTTTTGCTGATAATTTACTCACCCCTATGTCATCCAAGATATCCACGTCTTTCTTTCTTCAGTCGAAAAGAAATTAAGGTTTTTGATGAAAACATTCCAGGATTTTTTCCATATAATTGACTTCAATGGGAACCAAACGGTTCAAGGTCCAAAAGACAGTTTCAGTGCAGCTTCAAAGGGCTTTAAATGATTCCAGATGATGAATAAGGGTCTTATCAAGCAAAACGAGCGATCATTAAAAAAAAAAATAACAAAGTTTTTTTTTAAGTTTTATAAGCTCAAATGGTCACCTTGCTCTGTTCTGTGATGCGCGTTTGTCACTATTTGAACTCGTTCATCAAAATGAACAAATCTTTTCCTGAGTCAGATCGTTCATTTCGTTCGTTGAATAAACCAAATGACATGAAAAAAGATTTGTTCATTTTGATAAACGAGTTCGAATAGGAGAGTCACGAACGCGCATCACAGAACAGAGCAAGGCGACCATTTGAGCTTATTAAACTTTTTTTTTTTTTTTTTAAATGAGCGATCGCTTCGCTTGATAAGACCCTTATTCTTCGTCTGGAATCGTTTAATTGCTGTTTGCCCTGAAACCGTCTTTTGAACCTTGAACCGTTTGGTTCCCATTGAAGTCTATTATATGGAGAAAAATCCTGGAATGTTTTCATCAAAAACCTTAATTTCTATTCGACTAAAGAAAGACATGGACATCTTGGATGACATGGGGGTGAGTAAATTATCAGCAAAAGTTTTTTTTTTTTTAAAGTGAACTACTCCTTTAAAGCAGTTATTACAAGTTGTATTTAGGGATGGGCCACAATGTTGAGTAGCTGTCTAATCTCTTTTTTTATTTTGGTAAGGTTTTACCAAAATAAAAATGTTCACATTTCTGGGGTCCTCAGAAGCAAACATCTTCATGGTTGGATACATTTCTATAGTGGTGAAAAGAAACATAAAATATAATATTTGCTCCAATAGGAAAAGAATAAAAAAAAACACAATAGCGTTTCTATGACTTTACAAAAAAAGGGGAAAAATATTGGGAGATTTATTACAGTGGTAAGAAGAGAGAAAGATAATAATGCAGCAGCATTTAATGCCAAAATAGTGTTAAGCTGGTGCAATTTTTGCTTTTACAACATGCAATTACAATAGAAAGCTGTTATTTTAAATAGTAATATTTCACAATATTACTGTTTTTACTGTAGTTTTGATCAAATAAATGCAACCTTGGTGAGAATAATATTTTATTTTTTATTAATCATTAGGGAAATAGTCAATTTTTCTAGCATCTTGAGGCATCTTTTGTTTTTCTATTTCTGAATACAAGTGTGTATCATATGTAAAGTCCTTCTAAACCTGTCCAGTTCTGGTCTGGTGAGTGTTAAACAAACTTAATTATACCAGTCTCATATTTAATGAAGTTTGCATCGATTCTGTTACCTTCCGGTTTATTATTGTGAAGCTGCTTTGAAATGATCTATTTTATAATGTTCTACAGAAATAAAGGTGCCACAAACTCTCAGTGCGAGTCGTGCAGGAGCCTCCCTGATGCGTGTCCGTACAGCCAGTGATTAATACAGCAAATGTTTCAGTGATGAGCTTTCCAACGCGGTCTAAATCGATTGGGTTCAATTGGTATTCATGGAGGTTTTCCACGTCCCCGGTGGGACGCTGTAGAGATTACACTAGACAGATGCAGCTCGTCCTTGATTATGTGAGCTGCATTCCCAGAGCATGTCAAAATATCCTGACCAGCGCTAAGGTGGAAAACAAGTTTCCCATCGCCCCTTAATGGAGCCCGTCAAAGTGGGAAATTCTCATAGGCGTGCATATGCATAAAAGTGAACCTGCTCAATTTGGCACAGGAGAGGCTTGTTTGGGTTTAATGAATTCAGGCCTTTCTTTGGAGAAGACTGTGAGAGGCGTGTGTATCTGTGACGGTGTTGTAAATGTTTCACAGGTTATGGGAGGACGGCTGGAAACAGCGTTACTACAAAACCAAATTTGATGTGGATGCGACGGACGATGAGTTTCGTAAGAAAGTGGTGAAGTCGTACGTGGAGGGCCTGTGCTGGGTGCTCAGGTACTACTATCAGGTAAATCACTGGTACACACACCTAAAGCTGAAGGTTTATAGTCTTTAAACTAGTGCTGTTAAACGATTAAAATATTTAATCGTATTAAAGGAGTAGTTCACTTTTAAAAAAAACTTTTGCTGATAATTTACTCACCCCCGTGTCATCCAAATTTCTTTGTCAAAGAAATTAAGGTTTTTGATAAACATTCCAGCATTTTTCTCCATATAATGGACCTCAATGGGAACCAAACGGTTCAAGGTCCAAAAGACAGTTTCGGTACAAACCGCGAACTGTTCAAAGGGCTTTAAACAATTTCAGATGATGAATAAGGGTCTTATCAAATCAAAATTTAATAAATAAATAACAAAGTTTAAGTTTTAAGCTCAAATGCTTGCCTTGCTCTGTTCTGTGACGCACGTTCGTGACTCTCCTGTTCAAACTCGTTCATCAAAATGAATGAATCTTTTTCAGAGTCATTTGGTTCATTCAACGAACGAACGAAACAAACAAATTGACTCGGAAAAAGATTTGTTCATTTTGATGAACGAGTTTGATCAGGAGAGTCACAAACGTGCGTCACAAAACAGAGCAAGGCGATTCGGAAAATTAGGACTAAATGACTCGGAGATCGTAAAACTAATCCATATGAATCATGAACTTTTTAAAGCCTCAAAGTGGTAGTTGCGTAAACTCAGATTTCATCAAAAAGCTCTTCATATTATGTGTTAGTGAAGATGAACAAAAGTCTTACGGGTTTGTAACGACACGAGTGAGTGAGTGATGACACAATTTTAATTTTTGGGTGAACTAACAAGCTACCTATCGGTTGGTCCACAGCTCAGCTTCAGTTCCTGAAGCAATTGTGAATATAACGCATGGAGATGCACCGGTTTGCTGGGCCATAAATAGCAACTGGACTTTTTTTTGGCCAAAATATTATTTTTTTATTTTTTATTTTTTTACCGATTTCTATTCCGGACTTGCTCACAAACTGCCTTGCTATCATTTTCCAAAATGCAATTTGTGTGAAAATATTATGAACCTTGTCGCCTAGACGTTAACACAGGCCAGACATGAGACACGCCGAAGACAGATGCAGAGAAGAGAGACGTACCAGGCAGCAAGCTCACTGTTCACGAAATATTAAAAGAAAAATATAACTATTGTATCTCTGGAGGAAACCTACTGTCTTCAGAAAACTTTTTTTCCTCTTACATCCGTATAAATTAGTGTTTAAAAGCGCAGCTGCTTTTTCTTACAGCAGTGCCTAAAGAAACTCCTGCGGGTCCATTAGCGCCACCTACTGTCAGAGCGAATTTGCATTTTCATTCAGTTTTTGCTTTGTCTTATGTAGCGTAATTTACCAACTCTATCATTTCAAGATTGAAGCAAACCCAATCATATTGAAATCAAAAACAACTGCTCATACTACATGTGTGTGTAGCATTTTTGTTTGGATCATGATTACAAATTTATTGGTTGCCTCTAGTTTCAAATGGCTACAAATTGTTTTTAGTTTAAGGTCAGTTTGGCATGTTCTTGAGCAAATAAACCACAAATCCTTGTTTAAAGAAAAAAAAAAATAGTCAATCAGAATTGGCCAATTTGCTTTTTTTTTTAAATAATGCTCGGTGCATGACTAATTACACTTATTGCCTAGTTTTTATTCTTTTCTCTTATGAGTTTCCACATTCTGCTTGAAAAACGATCCAGGAAATGTTACAGAATATCCTCTGCTTTATCTGTTTGTTCATCAGATGTAGGATCAAACAGCTTTGAGCTGTTTGCGCTGCTCTTTGAGCCAGTTAGTGTTATCTAGTTGAGTTTTAATGCAGGGTCTTGATCTTTAGCTTTAAATTCAGTCATTAGAGCTCCGTTCTCTTCAGTAGATCTCTGCTTGATTAGAGTCCTGTGTGCAGGGATTTGTCCGCAGTAATTGGAGCTCTATATATATATATATATATATATGCGTGGCCTGCACTCGCTCCATGTGCTCGCGGATGAGAGCCGTCCCACGGGAACCGCTGAACAGATTCGTTATGGAGTCTCGTCACTGTGTGATGCGTTCTTTCTGCCACACATTCACTGATTTGCACTCACACAGACACAGATGCTGCCAAATGCAAGCTGTTCAGGGGCAGATCTCCACATGGCTTTTATTTACCCATATTAGGGTGTCTATTTTTTTCATTTGAGGTGTCAAGTATAATTTCTATTGCATGGATTTCTTGCACCTTTTTGCCACTTGACAATGTCAATTCTAATGCAGGAAATTAATTGAGTGGTTGACTCTATAAAGCAGAAAGCTGCCACTGACTTCACCAAAGAGATTTCCAAATATCTCTCTCTCACAATCATATAAATCCAATTTATCCCAAAAATTTTAATGAAAAAAAAAATTGTTAGTGATTGTTTTATGACGTTTGGGTCTTTATTTATTGGGTGTGTGCGTGTATAAATATAAATATATATATATATATATATATATTGGGATAATACAGTAAATTTAGAATATTTTAAAGCAAGACGTTGTTACTGGAGAGCTTATTTGTTTTTCTCTTTTTATGTATTGATATAAGGTAACAAACTATTATCCAGTGTTTAGAGTTCAAAGACGACCTATTAATTATTAGATAATTAAATACATTTTGAAGCATAAATATTTAAAAAAAAAAAAAAACCTAGTGTACTTTTTTGTCTAATGTAATAAAATAATTCATTTTGTATTATTTAAGGGAAAGTTTAAGGGAAAACACGTTATTTGAATTGTGCCCCTAAGCTTTATTTAGTGTCATATCTTCAACTTAGGAGCTCATGTGATCCTTGGGAACAAAGTGTCATCATGCCCTGAAAAGTGTTAATTTCTTTAAAAAATATTCTTTCTTTCATTTTTTAGCTTTAAATTCACAATTGTGATTGAGTATATTTTGTGTATTGATATGTAGTAAGCTATATTATCACAATGAGCAATGTATTTATAGTACATCCAACTTTATCTGCATACATAAAGTACATACTATATAGAAAATCTGCTTAAATGTGACCGACACGAAGATATTAAGCTATACGTTAATATTTTCTACAAAGCTGTTTTTGAAACTTAATAATAAACAACGTGCTGTTTACCGAATGTAACGATGCCACCGTCATGGACTTGACTCAGATGAATCATTAAAACGTTAGAAAACATGTATTGTAATGTACGATTTTCAGAAATGAATTGATTGTAAACCTCAGTAGAAAAAAATGCCCCTCTTTATTAAATGTATTTTTCTGGTTGGTTTTGGATCATTTTTGGGGGGATGTACATTTTAAAAGCGTATCTACTTTAAAAACAAATGCGTGAGTGCGCTAGCATGTTAATGACCTGAAAGGTAATAGACATGGACTAAATCCACAAATTTTGGTGTTTCATGAGTGTGTTTGTGTGTCTTTTGTTGAAGTCCTTTGGGTTCTCTCTTAAACTGTCTGGTATAAATGCCCTCTGGAGTGTTAATTGAGCTGTAAAATTGATGGTGTATCAAGGTCTCCCATTGAAAGGGCTAATGGAAGAGGTCTTAAAAATAACTTGGGTTGAAGGTCTTTCAAAATCGAGCATTTCTGATTGAAGCAACTGAAGATGTATTTAACTTGTCTTTGTGTGGTACGACGGACCGTCTCTGAGTGTCTGGGTTTTTTGTTTTTTTTTGTCACAGGGTTGCGCATCCTGGAAGTGGTATTTTCCCTTTCATTATGCTCCGTTTGCCTCCGACTTCAAAGACATCAAGGGCATGTTCACCGATTTCGAGAAAGGGACCAAACCGGTAATTTGAAACGCATTGCATGGTCACACAAACTCTGTTATGCGTGATGTGTTGACTCGTGATTTACACAATGTCATCATAATTCTTCATCTGCAGTTCAAACCTTTGGAGCAGCTCATGGGTGTATTTCCTGCCGCCAGTGGAAACTTTCTGCCGACGACATGGAGAGCTCTGATGAGTGACCCAGTGAGTGGACCTCTGACTTGCACATGAAACTGCATTCACAGTGGATTAAACTTCCATAATATACACTGAAAAAATTAGGAGGATTTACTTATTATTTGTGAAATTTATTGGGCTGGACCCGAATATTCGAATATTCGTTGGGTGGGTTGGTATTCGATTTGAAAATTGTATTTATTTATTTGAACAGGAAAAGATTAAGAGCAAGCGGGCCTGAGTCAGTTTAAAGTCGCTGTAAAGTCAAAATTAAGTATGTGTTCTGAGTTTGTCACACCACAGAAAAATGTGTAATTAGCCACCCAGCCAAATTTGAATGATAAAAAAAGTCGGGAAGTACAGACCAGACTGTACTTAGAGATCAGACTCTGTGCATCAGCAAATAGGGGAGTGTCCAGCAGCTCATGGGTTCCAGTGCGTCACTGAGCCCTGTTTTAGCCCTGCCTAATAGGGCTGAACGATTTTGGAAAATAATGTAATTGCGATTTTTTTTTTTTTTTTTTTTTTTTTTTTAACCAATATTGCGATTGCGATTTAAAAAAAAAGTTATTTACCTTCTGTATTAGTCGACAAAGACAAGCAATAAATCATTGTACAGTAGGGATGGGAATCTTTAGATAGCTCATGATCCGATCTACTTTTTTTCTTATTAATTAATCTTAATAACTCTTAAAATATGTATTTAATTACATGTGTAAAAACACATACTTTAAAAAATAAATATAAAAAAACATTTAATTAAACCAATTACATGTTAAGAATTTTGAATAGGCTATATAAAATAATATAGCTTTAAAATATAAAAGCTAGTAAATAAAGAGAAACAAAAAAAAACATTACAAGCAATAAACAAAGAGTGGTCTCAGTATTTAAAAGTAGGCTGTCTGAATGTTTTTCATTCAAGAGCTGGAGTGATTTTTCCCTCAGTTTAGATACGATAATCTGCATTCACACTAATGCATATATCTCTTTTGAAATTGTAAATGTGGTTTGTCCTGTTGGTTTAAGATATAACTGACCGTGTTTACATCAATTTCGCGTCATAAAAGCATTTTGACATGCAAGTACATTTACCAATGAGTCGCTCACGGCCGCATGCACGAGCGCTCTTCACAAAATACGCGTTAGTATTTTAAAATGAAAGCAGCCTTCTCAGTGATTTTCATGGTTTTAATATAAGCCAACTGCATTCCAAAATACATAAATAATGCCTCTGTGAAGCATTTGTAAAGAAAATACCCGCGGGAGAGAACGCGCACTGCAAGAGTAACGTTATAACATCAAACAAAGCGGCAAAACCTGTTCAATGAAGCCTGCGAATGTCCTTGTAATTTGGTTCAACCCTGACCTTTATAAAATAACGTTACTATGTTTTGGAAGGTTCGAGCGGTGTCGTGTGTGTGAGTGAGGAAGAGAGAGAGCGAGAAAATAGAAGCAAGCAGATTCAGAACACGGTTCGTTTCTAAAGCACGCGCAGCGTCCTCACGCATCTGTGTTTAAAAACTATAAGCTCATACTCGATTCTGAAATTCTCTGAATCGATCCAGGATTGTTGAGGAGAGGAGAGAATAAATAACACAATAAACTGTTCTTTTCTGGACGCCAGACCGCGTAGCGTGGCAAGTTGATGCTTTATCTTGCAGACTGCTTTTCTCTCGCGTGTCAAGTGACCAGTGTAATCGCAGCTCTTGCGATTACAAAATCGCGTTTCATCATATCGCGATTTTATCGCAAATGCAATTAATCGTTCAGCCCTACCGCCTAATTAATCCGTAAAATTGCAATGGTGAAAAACTGTTTAACGGTCTAACTCCACATTTCAGTACTTCACAGTTCACAGACTTTGTAATATGTTTTAGCAATACATATGTAACATTTATAATGTGTTTAGAACTTTTTTGTAGAATTGACTTTACAGGGACTTTAAAGCTGATTTTCAGCAGGTTCCTGTTCTGCAGAACAACACAACAACAGAACTCCAAGACCGTACAATAACAAACACGCAACGTACAATCATTTTTTCGTTTTTTATTTAAATTTCGCTTTTATTTAAAATTTGTTTTTACTTATTTACATTTCGTTTTTTATTTATTTAAATCTACCCTACTTTGTCAGTGAGAAGACTATACCTTATTAAAAATGCAGTGACCATTAAAAGTGCAGTGTCCATTCTCGCAGCGTATAATCCCTGTTCGCGTGAGGCGCGTCGCTTCTTTATTTAAATCTAGCCTATTTTATCAGTAATTTGTTTGTGAAAAAAATATTAAACTAACTTATTAAAAATATTGCTTAAGTTAACAGACCTGTGTGTGTTTTGCAGTGTCCGTTCTTGGTGCATAAGCTCTGCTCACGTGAGGCGCGCCACTTCCCGCTCACGCTGTTTTGTAGTTTATTAATTCTGAACGTGTCGCGTCTCGCCTGTCTATCTATATTGCACCAAATACGACTCTTCACTTCCTTGTGAAGTCGTTGGATGAATGGTTCTCGAAATAATCAAAATGCAAACGGACAGACTGATGTATAGAGATTCAGAAGCTTCGAATATTCAGTGTTCATTACTTTACTGTAAAAAATATTGTTGGTTTAACTTAATTTTAAAGCAACCAAGTTTAAA
The DNA here is from genome assembly GCF_016745375.1 of Pimephales promelas. The sequence goes on along the minus strand of NW_024121191.1, from coordinate 350,475 downwards.
AGCAACCAGGTTACTTAATTTAAGTTCATTGAAATCGGAAAAGTGAGTTAATACAATGAAGGAGATTGATTTAATCATCAGAAGCTCAAAATTATATGTTCTCTGAACTAAATAAATTATTTAAATTGATTTGACAAAAGAAAAAATGTTGTGATTACTAATAATAAAAAAAAAAAGATTTTTTTACAGCGTACCGAAGCTTTAAAAATGGTATTTGGACCAGCCCTAGAAATGTAATATCAATTTGAGTGAATTTTATTTTATTTTTTTTTCCTAAGAATGGCAAGTAACCTGACTTTCAAGTGAGACTTTTTGATTGATTTAATTTGTATAGAAAGAGGCATGGATCACCAGATTTATTCAACATATTCATTTATTTATTTAAATTCAGTTATATCTATCGTTAAATGTACGAGACAAGCAATTGGAAATTCTACTTAAAATACGATTTGAAAGTTGCCTTAATTTTTTTTTATTCAATAATTTTACAAGATTTAAATGTCTTTTAAAAATAATTAAATAAACACGCACACTTAAAAAATAAATAAAAAAGCCTATCCCTCCATAGTCGTGCACATTAACACCAGAGACATTTGAGAGCGTGAAAAACAATTTCTTTCTCTTTGTAACTGTCTTTATCTGTCTTTAACAGGAATCCTCAATCATTGATTTCTACCCTGATGACTTTGCCATTGATTTGAATGGGAAGAAATATGCCTGGCAGGGTCAGTGCTTAGCCTTGAGCGTCACCGTCTGAACAGAAACCATGAGTGCCGTTTTGTTTTCCGTCATTGTGATTGTGGTCTTCTCCTCGTGATAGGTGTTGCTTTGTTGCCGTTTGTGGACGAGCGGAGGTTACGCGCAGCGTTGGCACAGGTCTACCCTGAATTGACCTCAGAGGAGGGTGAGGCATATACCTTCATAGCTAATAAACAGTATATTACTGAAAGTTTAGGAGAGTTCTGTCTGTAACTCTTTCCCGACCATTGAGAGAATTTTCCTCCTTTTGAGGCAAAGCTTCTCCGCTTTTAACCGAAATGTACTGTTTTCTGTGTTTTCACTGTAATATGGTAGAGGGCGCTATTATGCATCTACTGAAAGAGTACCGAATCTCAGGTGGAGAAGAATTGGAAACATACAGATGCATATCTAAAAAAACGTGGCATATAAATCAAAACTGCCTGAAATTTCGACACAGGACGAGGTATAGGAATGTGAAGCTTTGAGTGTGTGAACTCGATCTACTAAACATCATTGGTATTACCGTAATCCAATCCAGATGTAGTCTTAAAATGTTGCTTTTTGTTTATGAAACTTACCCACTTTCAAGTGTTGATTAAAAAAAAGAATGCATGAACCTACAATAAAATGGTTTTGTTGTTTGAAAGCTGAACTCTGTCGGTCAGAAATTTGTGTGTTAGAAAATGATCAAAAACCCTGGTGGGGAAAGAGTTAAAGTGATTTATCTTTGGTGTTGTAATCTTACTGTACCGTCTGATGGTTGCTTTCAGTGAGAAGGAACAGTCTGGGAAGTGATGTCGTATTTGTTGGGAAGTCCCACCCCCTGTGTGATTTCATCCAGGAACTCTACCGTGCAGAATCTCATGAGGTACTCATGTTAACCCAAACTAATTGTCCAGCTGAAAAGTGAAAGGTTTTTGATCAATTAATCATGATTTTAGGCTGCAAATAATTAAACAAGATTGAGATCAAATGTGAAATTCTGTTTCTGCAATGTTCTCATTTAAATTCTCTCGGTCTGTAAATGTCCAATCCTCTCTCTTCAAGGCCACTGAGATCCCTGCAGAACTTTGCCATGGAATCCAAGGTATATTAGATCTAGATGAAGACCCTATTCTACCAGATAAGTAAGGAGACAACACATTTACCTTTGTTTCTTGATGATTGTGTGTTTTGCCTAGGTGTGGGGGGTCAATTCACATATGAATCAGATATACTGTTAACGTTAGGGAGCAAATCAGATGTGCGTCTATAGTAGCCCTCAATTGGGTCCTGATATACGACCCCAATCAAATTTTACTTAATGTATGATAAAGTCAAAATCTTATTCCACTGAGATGAAGGGAACCTTTTTTTATTATCTATACACACACACAAAAATGGGCTTGATTCGGTTGTTCTGAAGGTATGTAAAAAAAAAAAAAATGTTTACACTTCTGGTCTTCGCTGTTAATATAACCACACATTGAAATGGATGGGAAATGTGAAAAAAACTAAATATATTTTCTTCATGTGTCAAAAAAATAATAATCTGGCATAAATCTGGAAAGTTTTACATAGAAATGAAGGCCTAGTACTAGAGCATAAATGCAGTGTATCATAAAAAAATAACATTGCATATGCTAATGCTAAAGCTAATGGTGTAGTTGAGGAATTGTGTGGTATATGAATACAAAAGTACTTTACATCTCCAAAAACACAGCATTAATGAATAGATGAGAAGTAAACAATATTATTTGTATGATAAAATATGTATATTTTTTGTACTATTACTCAATCAATTGTTGGGGTCGTGTAGACCCCGAAGCCCAGAAGTTAAGACCATTTGAAGGTTAAAACCCTGCAGATCCTGTTGCCATCTGTTTCATTAATTATTCATCTATACAGAAAAGACTAAAAAAGGGGGTTTTACATTTGATTGTTTGATTTCTGTAGTATTTAAGACATTTTAAATAAAACTAGGTTGCTATACCTGAAAAACGTTGTTTTTTTTTCTATAGATTTTGTCCTGTTGTTTGTTTTTTCATTTTATTAACTCGTTTTATATTTGCAAAAGTTTCTATTTTCTCTCAAGTAAGTAGATATTTTGTATGTCTCAGGGCCGCCTTGCTTTATTACAGAGGACTGCAGTCGTGTGTGTGTGTGTGTGTGTGATGATTGCATTCAGCTTAAAAAAAGGTTTACAGTTCGTTTTTGTTTTTTTTACTAAACTGTCTAAACGCAGTCAAATGAGAAAAGCAACACAAAACGGTAAACTACAATCAAATCCATGCATGCATCGAATCGAAATGAATTGAATATGACCTCTAGAATCAATTTGAATGGAATCGTAAGGGGCCGAAATATTTCCACCCCTATTTTTGTCATTACCTGGACAATGTGTGTTGAGGCACTTGAGACTAAAGCTTTACAAATCCTGTGAAACAACATCCTTTTTGTTCCCCTCAGACCAGTGGAGTCACCCATCCCAACACTGAGAGACATCCGCAGCAGCTGTGCTATTGGGTAACGGTTTGTTTTATACGTCAACCAATTATCCACCAATGTGCATCACATAGCGTCTGATCAATATTGATTTATTGCTAGATGTTTGCATCTTTCAACCCTTCCCTTTCAGTTGCTATTTTCGTTTGGTTTGTGTATCAGTGTAGTTCTTTTAAGCCCTATCGGCTCCTCAAGGACTCGTATTTGTGCCCTTTCAGTGACACACATGACCATCTCAAAGAAGCATGGTTGTACTTTTGTAGTGTAAGGCATTGAAACCTTACCCTGCTGATATTTACTGGTTCCTCTAGAGGTCAGGCGCTGCATGAAACCCAGAGCCGTTCAACAAAAGCCTGGACTGATGCAGTTTATCTGAATGGCTCTGCAATGAGATGTTTCCACTTAAAGTTTGTGCTTAAATGATTGTTTCTGGTTGGCAGAATCAAATTCAAGGATCCGCAGTATGAAGATGGCTTTGTGTTCAAGGCTGTTATCCTACCAGGGGCAAAGTAAGTGCTGCACTATTCAATGAAATGCATAAATCTCAAGACCTATTGAATATTCGCATAAAAGTGAGTTTGAATATATTGAATGAGCTTTTTAGTGATGCAATGATGTTGGAATATTTTATATTTATGCATTACAATTTCTCTCTCCAGGATCCCTAGCAAGGTTCTGAAACCTGGTGACTTTGAACAGAGTAACCGTGGCCGATGGAGACCTCAACTGGGATTCAACCCAAACCGCCAGCAAGCCCATCTGGACCAATCCGGTTTCAGAAAGCTCAAGTAAAGAAAATCCCATAGAATCCATCAGTTTATTTGGCTGAATTCTTGCATTTAATGTTTTTTTTTAAGTGGTATTGTTTAAAAGAAACCAAATTAGTGCAATAGTAAAACGGTCTAATTAAACATCTGGTGAATTCAGGCTTCAATGAGGAGAGATGAATTATGCATGGTGTTTAGGGGAGATCTATGCAGATGAAAGCCCACCAAAGACTTAATTTCTTAATGAAAGCTGTTTGATTGGATGGCACAGACAGGTGTTCTTGGACTTCAAATAGTTCTGTGACACTTTTTTATGTTTCTCTGTCAGAATATTTGGCATTTAATGGATATTTAAATATGTCAGATCACAAGTTATCAATCTTTTCCCACCAAAGCAGTATTATACATTTATATACTATATAAGTTTTGGTGATTTAGTTTCTGCTTTTGTCATTTATATTAGTTTTATTATTATTTTTGTTTTATTACTCATTAGACAAGGTAACATTTCGAATTTTAGTTTTTTATCTTTATATAAAACATGTATAAATAAAATTGTAACTTAACTTTTTTTTTTAAAACTTTTGCTCATAGTTTACTCACCCCCATGTCATCCAAGATGTCCATGTCTTTCTTTCTTCAGTTGAAAGAAAATTAAGGTTTTTGATAAACATTCCAGGATTTTCTCCATATAATGGACTTCAATGGGGTCCAAACGAGAGTTTCAGTGCAGCTTCAAAGGGCTTTAAACGACACCAGACGATAAATAAGGGTCTTATCTAGCGAAACGATTTTTTATAAGATCAAATGCTCGCCTTGCTCTGTTCTGTGATGCTTGTTCGTGACTCTCCTGTTCGAACTCGTTCATCAAAATGAACGAATCTTTTTTCGAGTAATTTTCGTTCGTTGAATGAACCAAATGACTCGAAAAAAGATAAATTCATTTTGAATCTTTTCATCAAAAACCTTAATTTCTTGCGACTGAAGAAAGACGTGGGCATCTTGGATGACATGGGGGAGGGGGGGAGGGGGGTTGGATATATAAAAAGAGATGTAAAAAGAAATGCATTAATGCTTTCAAATAAATTTGGATTATAAAATGATTATATTCAATTTTGAAATCCTTTCTGTGTAAACTCCAGGGACTAAACTTCCAAATGACAAATAACTTCCAATGTATGTAATTTTTTTTTGTCTCATCTGTCTCTTTCAGTCACCATGTGGGCATGAATCAAGGGCCGGGTAATTTTGGCCGTGGCCAGTCTTACGAGGGTCAGCATAGTGGCGGTCAGTACAGCAGTGCCCCACCTCCCAGAAGCTATAACCAAGGAAACTACCGTCCACCCCGAAACAATTACCCTCAAAACCAGTGTGAGTTATACTTTCTAACTTAAGATAATTGAAAAATGAGAACCTAATATTTGCTGGTTGTCCTCTAATATTGATAATTTTTAGATCATCATGGCAGGGAACTTTTTGCACACACAATCAAGATCATTTATTAGCTTTAGCTTGATATGAAACGCAATTCCTTATCAGGGCTCTACATTAACAGTTGTCCGGAACAAGTGGTTTTTCTGAAGGGGCAAGTGAAAGAGATTTTATTTGCCCGACCGGACAAGTAGCCTGGTTAAAACTAAAAAAATTGATTTATTGGTCAAGCATACATACGAAGCATACATTTAATATGAATAGTGGAGAAATTGCCTTATTATAGTTTTAAAAAATGCCCCCAGGGTAAATATCACATGCTAATAGAACATCCAAGAGTATTTCTTCAGAATAAATTATATTTACACCACAAAAAATATATATTTTTACTTGGACAAGTGAATGACTGATTAACTTGTTTGAAGGACAAGGCTTAATGTCAAGCCTACAGTCCACTTTTATTCCAGTGGTCCAGAAACAGGCCTTTGTGTCTGAGCAGCGTTTAACACAGTAGTTTGGTGACACCAAGGGACAGGAGTCGCTCTTGATGTGTACAGTGATCTGTGTTCGTGAGCAGCTCCTGCGCTGCTCTCCTCCGCCGTCACTTTGATGTGCCAATTTGCAAGCTGATGAATAATGGCATCTGTGGGCGAATGGAAGCCGCCCTGCTGCCACTTGATGCAAATAGAGGTTTGGGGGGTTTGCTGATCACCGCTGCTCTTCAGTGGCCTGTGCACTCCGGCCCTGATGCAAAACCCTCCAGTTAAACATGCAGCCGAGTAACCGTCCTCAATGCCATTCATGTTTCTATGAATAAAGCCGGGTTCACACTGTACGATTTTGGCCACGATTTGACCGTTTGAGACAAATGTTGAGAATTGTTTCAGGGCCTAGACATTAACGCTTTATGTTTCTGAAGGGGCGAGTGAGCGAGAATTTTACTCGCCAGATCGGACTAGTAGCCTAATTAAAACATCACAAACACAAGAATGAATCTGATTTTGTTACGTTTAGTGTAAGTGGTGATCGATAGCGTATGATGTACTGACGGTAAAAAGGTTGTGCTTTTTAGGCTCGCGCAGCCTCTAGAGGAGAAATCGAAACGAATTAGAACAAAGAAACTTGATTTAACATACTGCGATACATTTTTATTTACATTTTTATTTATTTTTTTAATTCATAACAAATGATACAGTTAGGCAACATCACATGACCAACAGTGCTGACTTCCTAAATACCACAATGATTGAAAATGACTACTTGTTTATTGCACTGACGTATGAGTTCACTTACGTTTTTAGACGCAATATTGAATTTGTTCCATTTCAGAAGTGAAAATATTTCCAAAGATAACCGCAGAACCATAACGCGTCTCACAGCAACACTCGGCCATGTTTTATTCCTGAATGATTCGGTGTTTTTGAACTAATCGGTTGAGTCAAAGATTCAATGACCCGTTCATAAACAACTGCCTCATTCTTTAATGAATTAGCCGTTTGAATGAATGATTCAGTGAAGTCTTTGATCACTAGATTGGTGATAGATTTTAAGTTACTTCCGTCTGGTCGCCGTTTTGCGGCTTTGAGATGGAAAACAAGACGATATAAGAAGAATACTTTTGTTCCAGCTGCAATTGAATTGCTAATTAATAAGAGAGAAGTTTTAGCACTTGACAGTTAATACGGATAGGGGATACGTATGTGTTATGGCGCAGTTTGTCATGAAGTCTAGTTGTCTATTTGTACATTTGTACGTGAAATATTTGTATTGTATGTTTTTATGTGGATGACCGAATACTTTTTTTATCTGTAATATAATTTTACCTGCGGGTACGAAATAAAAACTACCTACCTATCTAGATTGACATGTGTTGCACAGTATTCTAGGTTATTACGTGTGGACGTTTTTTTCTGTCCAATAATCAGAATCTCTGTTTTTTCCGAATTTAGTAGTAGGAAATTTCTAGTCATCCAATTTTTTTTATATCAGCTATGCAGTCCGTTAATTTTGTGAATTGGTAAGTTTTGTTAGATTTTGAAGAAATATAGAGCTGAGTATCAAAGCTAATTCCATGTTTCCTAATGATATCTCCTAATGGCAGCATGTACAGAGTGAACAGCAGCGGTCCTAGTACTGAGCCTTGCGGTACACCATACTGAACTTGTGATCGATAAGACATCTCTTCATTTACTGATAACGGTCATATAAGTTTGCTAGTGCAATTCCACTAATGCCAACATAGTTTAGCCTGGACCCGATGACAATGCAGTGCTGAAGTGCCAACTAGCCTCTCCCTATGGAGGATTCCTTTCCCACTCTACACATAAAGCGTTGTGAATTTCGTTTTGCGTACCTACCCCGAAGTGTAAAACAAAATTGTGTATCAAATTTGTAGACAAGACAAGTAGTTTGATCAGGCATGGTTTTTGTAGGGACTTACAAACCTGCGCACATATATTCAAACGCACATAACTATAGACCCCTTTTGCGCCAACGTCACAGTTTCGTCGCGGCGCTAGCTGGAAGCAACACAAAATGAAAACTGGAGGCGGCCAATGCAAACCAGCACAGATTCGGCTACATAATAAGGAGCTTAAATTACTTTTATTATTATTAAATGTCATCTTATTGTGTTGTTTGGTGCAAATATCAATGAAAAATGAATATGCTGTATCTGGATTTTTTTTATTTCTAGAAAACATTCACATGATTAGAATCGCTCTTTACATTGTCGTTTTCTCTGCGCTGGCTCGGCAGAACTGCGGATCGTACACACAAGTCTTGTACAGGACCATTCATCTAAAGATTTACATGCCCTCAGTTTCTCTTTACGATCGGTTTCTCTATAAGGTAGGTTTAGAAGTCAGGCCACTCAACCGAGGTAACGTACGTTAATCCTGTCAGATCGTCCATGCATTGAGTGAGCGTGTAGGCGGCTACGGGTCGGCCAATCTGGTTCTGTCCGTTAAAAATAACTTGGGTCCTGGACAGTGAGTGACCTTATACATTAAAATAAAATCTGATTTTCTCCAGTCATTGTTAAAAAAACAAGCTAACAATACTTGCTACCTAGCGTTAATGAAGCAGCCAGAGGGATCGTTCTGCCTCCACCTAAGCTCCGCCCACATAAAAACGTCACCATGTTTACCAACTGAAAAGGGGTCTATAGAATCAATTCTTAATGTGCATGTGACAGGTTTATCACAGGTGCATGTTTAAAGTCTGTTTAGAGATATTCATATACATTTTTACCTTAGTTACTGTAAATCCAGTGTCTAGTTCATAAATGTCAGAGGAGAACTGGCCCCCGACTGTTTTTTTTTTTTCTCCATTGGGTCGCCTCATGGAGTTTTAGGTCACCATTAGGTCAATTGATGGAGTTTTTAGGTTTCTTGCCACTGTTGCCATTGGCTTGCTCAGTTGGGGATATTCAAATTAACCAACCAATCAGTAATACCATTGATCAGCTCTACCAAACGTGGATATTTTTCCACTAAGAAACGAACATTTATTGTGTTTTGATTGATACTGTGAAGCTGCTTTGATGCAATCTATATTGTGAAAAGCACTATATAAACATACTTGACTTGACAGCCGATTGAGTTGGACTATTTCATCGGAGATCAAATTTGTTTTGAAGTCCTGTAGTCTGGCTTCTCCTACGACAACAGTCAGATCAAAAACCAATAGGAACCTGATGACGTAATTAGTAACAACAACAACATACAGCCACAGTCTCTTGTCACTTTCGTTGAGTAGAGCACAAACATCTCCTTTTGTGTTCCATCTGAAAATGAGACTTTTCTGCAATTTATATCTTGCATTGTGACATTTTTCCCATGCTGCCATACTGGAGCTTTGTTTCTCTAGTGGAGTGTGTCCGCGAGCCAGAGAGACCAAATCCTCGTTAACTTTTCCCAGCTCGCCGTCCTTCTCCCTCTCCCTCCCGCGGTGTCGGCTCAATGCGAAGTTCCCGAGACGCGCTGAAGGCTTTTGTCAACCCTAATCAAAACAGCTGGTGCTAAAGGACCAACTAGTGTATTACAGTCCTGCGGTCTTCATTCTATGGATATTGATAAGCTGTATTGTAGAGGTTCATTATGGGCTCATTACAGAGATCAGGGTCCATCTGTGTGTGTACGTCTGCGCTCTGGGACGATGTAATCCCTGTGTTAAGTTAATGAGAACACCGTTTACTGTTGTGTTTTTAATGCGTAATCCTATTTGGGCTTTGTGTCAACTGGCTTTAACTTCCCAACGTTCAGTGTGTGGACTGCAGTTGGTGTTTATTGAGAGCAGGATGAATTGGCTGTAATTTTGTCTTTCGTTTGACTGGTTGTGAGATGAGCTGGGATGAATTAGTGCTTGATAATAGAGGTGTAAGTGGGTGGTCCAACCTCTTTCTCTCTCTCTCTCTTTCTGGTCATTAGATCTCTCACTGCATTTTTGGAGGTGTTTATTGGCTGCCAAATTAAATGTCTAGGACATCTGACAGCATCTGTTGCATGCTGTTAATCACCATTGGTCTCGTCCTGCTTTTTTATAGTACGGCATGTACAATAGACGTCAATGAGGCAAGACACTGCAGCTGAAATATGCAAAAGTAATAGCCACAAGACTCATGTCATTAAAAATGCTCTGTATAGTCAACTTTACATCTCCATTATGACCAATTTAAGCACTTGGTCTGTGAAATCCCATTAGCTATATGGGAATCCCATAACACAATCTTACGTTTTGAATCACTTTAATTCTTGATTAGATCATGTAATGATGGTTATGAGCTTGATGCTTTGATTACTTTTAACCAATGCTTTTCTTTTTTTTTTTTTTTAAAGTGACTTAAATTGCATTCAATGCAGCTTGTGTCAGTGAAATCCCAGAAAGCTATATGAGATTTCAATGACAGAAGAAAAATGTCAAATGCTGACAGAACTTGACAATTTGAGTGGAGACCATTTTTGAAAAGTCCATTCAGTGTAAACTTAAAAATTAGTAGTTGGATGCGCAGTGTTTTTATGTAAACTGGTCGCGTGCTGTTTTCATCCAATCAATGACACGGCAAATATGCAAATAAGAACATTTAGGAATATACTGTGTGAAACTCTAGGCAGTGTAAATGTGGATTATAAGCAGTGTGAAGCAAGAACCCAGGAATCAATTTACCTGGAGATTACATGACCATTTCATGTGTGAAAAGCCCTATAATTAATTAATTAACAGTTGTTTTTAACCCTCAAACCGTATTCACTTTATAGCCCTTAATCCTGTAATTGTGGACAAATGTGGGCACAGGACTCAGGTGTGATCCTAATTTTAATTTATTATAAATATTATATCACTGTCTTCGATAAAGTTTTGTCTATCCATTTATGGTGTTTTTTTTTAATTTGGGGGTATTTTTGAGTTTATTTACTTCAAAAAGTACCATATTTTCGATGTAAATTATGCTTATTTATATGTTTTATTTATTTTATTTTATTTTAAGTACATTAAAATATCATTCCAATAAGTTCTTAGAGCTAAAACCTAAAGATGAAGTGACTTTGCCGTCACCTGGCGTCTTATTTTGGCTTATTTTATAATGCTCTAAATTACAGTTTTTCCCATTCATTTCTATGGGTGCCAATTTTTGACCCAAATACAAGATTAAGGAGGTTTTTTTTTTCACCCACTTAACATTATAGAATTGAGTCCAAAAAAAAATTGTGTGCTCAGGAGGCAAACTTAGGAAAGGTAGCTAAGTCTTGTACTGCTCAGATCAAGGGAAGTATTTTTAAAAATTAAATAAATTATTTTCCCCACATTTGACCAGAATATGGTTTTAGGGTTAATTGATGTGAAACCTATGATAACATCTAAACAAAATTAGCTTGAGGTTTCGTTGACCCTTTAAAGCCATTTGTGCAATTGCCCCATAGTCGTTACTATACATGCATTTATTATTTTCTATGGTAAATGTCTTTGCATCGACACCTAGGTCATTTCTTTTTAAAGCCGTAAAATCCCGTTCCATTTTCTTCCCATCTTTACTCCACCTTCAAGCCTACATTTGTAAATGACAGCTTTTTCTTTTGGGCTGAAGTTCTTGTCTTTGTCCCTCACATACACACACACACACACACACACACACACACACTCACTCACTCATCCCTGCTCCTGCCCCTATAAAACAAACAGCTCGGAGCCCCGCAGCTGGTGATCGCCTTGGCAACGGTGGATCAGGAAAGAAGCTGCTTGCTACTTTTTTTTAAAGTCTGTCTTTGTGAAGGACCTGCAGCGCTGGAACTAGAGCACTTGAGCTCGCCGCAGCGCCGGCTGATGAATGCTTATTTCATTTAGCACGGGAAGAAATGCAAATGTGCCACTTTTGACGTCCCCCACCCGCCCCAACAACACTAAATCTTGTTCATATTACTAGACGACACAATTCACTTCATCTTTGAGACCATTTTCCTTGAAGTTAGAAGCTGATACAAATTAGGTTAATTCTGTTTGATTAATTTATTTGTTCACTGATGCTTGGTTTGTGGTGTAGATTCCTCCCTAAAAATGCTGCGTTAAATCAGTGGAATTTATCAATTTGATTTGAATAAACATCCCACTCAAGTGCTTTCTATATCATTTGAGATCTTGTTTACAGTTGTGGCACCTCTTCAGAAAATCATTGTAGTTTTAAATTCAAGGTTCCACATTAAAGCAAATAAAATTATCGGATTTGAAACTAGAGCTGCCCGATTCTGGACAAATTGAGAATTTTTTATTTTTTATTTTTTTTACAACAGAGATCACTATTTTCCCATGATTCTGAACCGACAACTTAACAAAATAACATTTTGTCAGAACCTCTAGTAAATTATTATTGCTGTAGTCTGAATGAGTTATTAAAGAAAAATCTGTTTGAATGAATTATTTAATGACTTTATTTTTTGAACAGTCACTAATAATGTAATCGATACAATCTTTATTTGAAGTTAATTTCCAAACGTGATTTGGTCTATTTTGATCGCTACCACCGACATCAGTGTTGATATCCGAACTATAAACTTTTACCCACGTGCTTCTGTGGTCAATTGAATATTTGGATGTTCCTAAGGTGTTTTGAGTGATGCTAAGTGGTGGCTAGGGCGTTGCTAAGGTGTTTCAGTGGTTGTTCGTTCAGCTATGGTATTTTAGTGGTTGCTAGGGCGTTGCTAAGGTGTTTTTGTTATGCATTTGCTGAGGTATTCCTTTGGTTGCTTGCTGTGGTGTTCTAGGTGGTTGCCAGGGTGTTTCTAAAGCTTTACAATGAGGTTCCATTAGTTAATATGTAATGGCTCTTCGCAAACATGATCTACCAATGAACGACTGTATTGTAAACGTTATGGTAATTGAGATTAATAAACTAACAAATGTTTTGCTCATAGCATTAACATTAACTGAGACATTGTTGTAAAGTATTACTGTTTTCAGTGGGGTTTTGTCATTGCCATTTGGTTGCCAAGGTATTCTAGTGGTTGCTAGGGAGTTGCTAAGGGAGTTATCAAGGTGTGTCGGTGGTTAGTGCTGGTATGTGATCGCTATGATATTTTAGTGGTTGCTAGGGCATTACTAGGGGTGTTTCAGTGGTTGTTAGCGAATGTTTATTTCATTAGCACAGTTTTATAGTGGTTGCTAAGGTGTTTTTGTTATGCATTTGCTCAGTTGATCTATTGTTTGCTTTGTATGTGTTCTAGGTGGTTGCCAGGGTGTTTCTAAAACTTTACAATAAGGTTCCATTTGTTAAATATTATATATTTTATGTTGTTAATTGTAAATGTATTTTTAATGGATCCATATTGCAAACATGAAGTTAGAATGAACAGTTGTGTTAACGTTATGTTAACTAAGATGAATAAATACTGTAACATGCATTGCTTGTTGTCAATTAAAGCATTAATGTTAACTGAGACCTTATTCTTAAGTATCACTTTTTTTCAGTGTTTTCTTTTTAGCATTGCAATGCAGTTGCTAAGGTGTTCTATTGGTTGTTAGGGTGTTCCATGTGGTTGCCAGGGTGTTGCTAAGGTATTCTATTAATTGCTGTGGTGTTCTATAGGTTATGTCCCATATATTTGGGATGATTCGTGGCATGATTTGAGGATTGCTTCCTGTCTGGATCGCAGATGGGCATGAACTAGTCTTCTGCTTTAGTAAACGCCACTAATAAAACCTGTTTTCATCTTCACAGATGCCTGGCAGCCTCCGGCCAGCTCCACACCGTATACCAGGTAAGATGTTTTCTGTATCCTCACGGCCACATATATTCACTCCCGAAGGTCATTGCAAGGTGCTCCCACAATGCACCTGTGACTATCTGCGTTATACGTCTCTTCATGCATTCTAGAATCCGAAGCTACCAAATAGACTCGAGTTACCTTTTCCCTCCCGCTGTTCGTCGTCTTCCTGTGTAGATACGAGTTATTGATGTTCTTCCTGGGGGGGCCGGCCTGGAATTAGTTTCTCTGCACGCTAAACAAATGTCCTGGTAAAGAGGTTTGCGGGGCTTAATGAGGCAGCACTAATGCGGGTGCAGTTCACTGTCTCTTGTGCACAGGGGCCGCACAGAGCCGCCATTGATTCTGGCTCCAGACCACTTCAGGGACTAATCAGCTTCTTTTGGTTCAACTTTTTCGGCCCGGCAGCCCATTGTGGCCCTGTGTCACCTTAGGTCAGTAGTTATTAGAGCAGAGTTTCTTTAACCGTTCAGGACGGAGCCGAATGAAACGCACAAGGAACCTGGAGGAGGGATTATGGATTCCTCAGGAAGATTGTGACCTGCGTCAGTAATGAGGGATGCCGGTCTGTCCAGATCCCGCTTTAGAGACCGATAGATGTTTGACAGACGTGGGTAGGTGAGCCGGTTTTGGGAACGAGAACGTGTTATTCGTGGCGTTCGGAATTTTGCGTTTTAAAATGCTGATTGTTCTGCCTTGGGTTTGAGCTTTTTGCAGTTTCAAATGGTCTAATGAAAGATTAGGTCTTAGACATCCAGGAAAAATTAGTGGGTGTCAAAAATATGATGACTATAGATATTCCCACAATTTTCTTAAGATTTGGATATTTAATTTTTTTTTTTTTTTTTTTTGATGTTATAACAACAAACTTATGACAAAGGAAATATCTAGTCTCACCAAAGCAGCATTAAAATTGATCTTTAAAATTTATCAAAAATACAATAAAACTAATTGTGAAATATTTGCAATTTAAAATAATGAAAAATATATATTTTAAATTTATATTTTTAAATGTATTTATTATATATATATATATATATATATATATATATATTTATTTATTTTTTTTTTAAATATATGTTATTTGTGTGTGTGTGTGTGTGTATATATATATATATATATACTTAAATATATATATTACATTTATATTGATAAATGTATTAATATATGTGTGTATATATATATATATATATATATTAATACATTTTATATATATAATATATATATATATATATATATTAATAATTTATATATATATATATATATATATATATAATTTTAAAATATACATTTAATATATATATTTAAGTTTTTTTTTTTTTAATTGCAAATAATTTATTTCACACAATTAGTTTTGTGAAATTTTGTTAGATAATGTCTTTTGCTTTTAATAAATTTCATGCATTCTAGCTGAACAAAAGTATTAATTTCCTTCCCAGACAATCTTATTGACTTCAAACTTTTGAACAGTGGTGTTCCTTTACTTATAATCTATGTTACCTTTATTACTTGTATTATTTTTACTGCTCTATCGGTTTGTATTTTTTCTGAAGCTTCCCGGAGACTGTTTACTTGAGTGAGTTTTATTTGTTTAAAGTGCTCTTGTTTGCTCTCCACAGGTTCCAGCAGGGCGCTCAGGGCTGGGATCAGTCGTACCAGCAGAACCAGCAGAGAGGACGAGGAGGCTGGAGACCCGCGCACGGCCAGCAGGACCACCGCGGAGGAGGAGGAGGAGGAGGAGGACGCTACAACTGGAGCTGAACACCTCTTATTTTCTATTCCAACATAACATTGTCTTTTTTTGGGCTGTTGATTTGTAAAGATTTTCTCTTTTTTTTTTTTTTCTGTTTTACTGACAAAATGTTCTTATGTACTGATTTTTAAGAATATGCCTGTAAAACTTATGAAATACACATAAGAGACAAGACTGCTGTGTTTGCTTTATTTGTTTTGTGTGTGTGGCATTCATTAGGTTCTCGATTTTAATGTTGCTCTATTTATAAACTCCCAATTCATAGCTGTGGTGAGCCCAACATTTTTTTTTAGTGTATTTTAATTTTTAAATTAATATTCTTATCTCTTAGCAATTATAGATGCAGATGGACATTTTGAGAGTCTGTTTAAATTGAATTAATTAGTGAATGGGGTATACGACAATGAAACCACAGCTTCTACTAAAGTAGGAGATTTACTCATCAGTTTTAATTTTTGACCAATTAGATTATAATTCTTTTGAATCGAGAAAAATAAGATTTGACTGAGCAACGCAAAACCCAACTGTCAATAAACACTTTAAAATAAAAACAGTTTTAATATTAATTTGGGTAATAATGGTCGCTTTGTTTAATCAACAAAAATTAATGCATATAAACGGTGAAGAAAAAATCCTGCTGTATATTGAGACGCATTATTTTCGCGAGCAAACAATGACACGAATTCGTGCTAAGGAACTAAAATATTTTCTATTTTTACTCTAAATCGCTTCAGTTAAGATTTTTAACAAGTGTTTTCCCCAATTATTTCAAAGAGATTTCATAAATTTGATGTGAATAATTGGTTTGCTCAAACTATTTGAGGAACAAAAAAAGGTTTCTTTCATATTTGCAGCACTCATATTTATTGTTTTCCTTTTTAAACTTACAAAAGACTTCAAGAAAGCATTCTTTGTCCAGTGTTAGATATTTACACAAAACATCTCTTCTTCATCTAGCTTGTATTTTACAAAGCAACAAAAATGATGTCGGATTAAACTAGTCCTCATCTCACACACACACACTCATCCGCGTGAAGCTTTTCATTCAATAATGATTTAAAGTTACAATCCATACAATTCACATGAGGGTCCTGAATCAGTTTTTTAAAAAATGAGTTTTAAAAAAAGGTCTTTCTGTAAATGCGCGTACTGGTCCGTTTCCCGGCGGAAGTGTCACCATGTTCTGCCGTAAAGCAGGTTGGAGCTCACCATGCTGTTCGTGTACTCGATGAGCGCAGCGTCAGTCATGAGTGGAGGACTGGGAGACATCTCCTCCAGATCCTCCGCTGATCCTAAAGCTAAAGAATCGCTGCCCATCACGTTCTGGACCGGTGTCGGTGTGCTGGAGCCGTTCTGACACGGTTTACCGTCCTTCACGAGCACTGGCACGGCCACGCGCCTCGGGGACTGTTGCGCGCACAGGTTAGCGGTGTCCGGCTGCTGGGTCGCTTTATCCTTCGCCTGGCGCTTCATTTTATACCTGTGGTTCTGGAACCAGATCTTGACCTGGGTCGGGGTTAGGTGTATCATGCTGGCCAAATGTTCCCTCTCCGGTGCCGACAGATACTTCTGCTGCTTAAAGCGCCGCTCGAGCTCGTACACCTGCGCTTGAGAGAAGAGCACGCGCCGTTTCCTGCGCGGCGCCGCGTGTAAAGTCACCATAGATTTACTTGCGTCCATGCCCGGTAATGTGCCCATGTTCATGCCCGCTGAGGGACCCATAAACCTGGAGACTGCAGAGAACAAGCACATTAATATTAGTGTGATAATAATAAACGTTATTTATATAGCACTTGTCAGGCATAAATGCAGTTCAAAGTACTTTACGTCAAAATTAGTCAAATATCAACAGCAAAATCACATTCGATAAAAAACGTGCATCAAACATACGAGATAAAATAAATTAAATGCAACACATAGGCTACAGGATAAAATATTAAAACATATATCTGCTACCACACATCTAGGAAATGCTAAAACATATAGGAGATAATTTATTATAAACCCAATTCTAAATGCCAGTTAAGTTTCTTTTACAAAATGATAAGTGTAGCCTACTAGCTTCCACAATATCTGAGGTTTTTGACGCATTATACAGTTCAACAACTCATAAAAGCCTATTAGTATGAAACAAAAATTATTTTAGAAATATATAATTATATTCTAGCATTATAGGCCTATACAATTTTTTAAACAATTTGCTGTTTTACGGATGATGGAGCTACAAAACATCCACTTATTTAGGACTATTATAAATGAAATCGAATACAAATAAGAATTAAGCAAATCGAAAGGAGAAAAGAATTAGGGGAAATTGTATATATACTGAAAAAAAATCTGTACGATTCACTTATTTTAACTCATAAAATGCATAAATTGAAATAAAAAGGAAACGATACGGGTGAATTTGTGAAGTAAAAATACTGAAATAATATTTACTTGTAAAACGTACATTAAAACGTACTATTTTTAACTTCGAAAAATAATATTTACACAGTCTATCTATCTATAGGCCCATTTATTTATTGAGGTTTCTGATGTATGAGGAATCAATGCATTATTTAGCTACGTTACATAATCTACACTACAGAATGAAATGCATGATGCAAGCCAAATTCCAGTCGTGACAGTATGTAAACAACCTTTATTAAAAAAAATATTTTCCTTTTGTTTTTGTTAAAGTAACTTAATACTTTATTGATATTATGAACCATACTGTAGCCTATGTGATTCCAAAATTTTGAGTTTCTATTGATTAAAACAATTTCCTTAATTGTATTCATTTCAGTGAACTCGAAATTTGAAGGTAGCCTAACCAAGTTACTTTTTTAAGTTAATTCAACAATATTTATTTTTTCTATGTGAAATGGCAAAAACTTAATTTAAAAAAATGACAGCTTTTTTGTTTGATATATTTTTCTGTAGCTATATACAGAATGGACTCACTTGTCGGGTATCTGGGCTCCGGGTTCGAGCCGTACCAGGCCGTGGCGGTCGCGCCGGTCCTCATGCTCTCCTGGTAGGACGGCAGGTCCCCCATGGCTCCGATAGTCCCGTTGCAGTATCCTCCCATGGCGCTGTGCGAGAACTGCGAGTGCGGCATGTGGTAGGTGTTGTGGCCCATGCTGTGCTGCTGAAGATTCGCCTGAGACACCTGAGTCTGTCTGTACAGAGGAGACGCCAGGCTCACGCTGCTCTCCATGGCCGCAAACTTCCTGAAGGTCTCCTCAATCGGGCTCAAAATATCGCTCACTGAGAAAGGCGTTGAATGTTTGGGGCTCAAGGACATGGTTCAGCCCGCGAGCGAGTTTGCTGAAGCTGCCACAGGCCGGTGGATGATGCAGTGCGACCGCCAGACGCCAAGTGTCCTCCGTGCGTAACCGCGCTCTCTGAGCTCCGACTGCGCGCGCTGGAGAGAGGCGAGTCCTGGACGCTCTTATTTCTGCCTTATTCCCGTCAGACTGCTGCTGTACGACAAATACGAGGGGCGGAGCAACGAGCCAAACGAGCCATTGACATCCTAGTAATTGAAGAAAATACTCACGGAGCAAAAGATACAGAAAGAATGCCATCAGAACGACTCCGCTCGCAAATGTGTATCATTTTGCGCTTCCAAGTGCGTGGCGTCATTTTTTTTTTTTTTTTTTTTTTTTTTTTACATAAATCTATCCAAAGCTTTCGCATTATGATAAGTGGCGCTCACGACCTGAATGCTCCTCTAAACGCCGGAGATTTCTCTTTAGACAAACTTGACAGCTCAGTTTAACATGTAATGCGTCAGGTTACACTATAATTTCACAGTTTATGCTAAAAACAATCAATATGAACTATAATTCAGTGTGTTTTGATTAAATCCAATCCAAAGCTGATTAGCTCTATTTAAATGACTTTTTTGATGAATAGTTTTTTATAAACTCTTGTGGTTCACTAAATACGCGTATTTACTTTACTAAGGCCTACAAGATGAAATCATTTCTATTTCAAATTCGTGTGGTATTTTTCAGTATGCAAATTTAGGACCTCTCAACCCTGTGGAATATGAAGTCAGAGGGCATGGCCAGCAAGCACAAAACACAGCAGTGTGTTTCCACATCCAGTCCGCTCAGAGCAACCTTTAAAAAAGAGCGAATGAGGGAAAATTTGTGAATATTCAAAGAGTCAAAGGAGTCAAAGGCAGAAGTTCGAAATGAAAGCGCACAAAACATGCCAGGTAATAAATCGATAGTTTGTAGTTTTATAATTAAATAAGAAATGGAATGTGAAGTCACAAAAACAAAGCAGGTCAGAAATGTGTTTATTCGAATTCCTTCTTGATCATTTAAACTCAGCCTGCTTTTATTCGATAAGGTCTCACGTTCTTGTGATTCATGGAAAAGTAGCCTATTATGCATTAACAATTAAACCTTGGAAACGTTTTTTTTTTTCGTAAACTGACGAATATTTACGCCTTTTCTCTGGCCGCGTAATCTATTAAACAAGCACGATAAAGAACTGAGAGATTCGGATTTATTTTTTATTTAGTCGGCCTCTAAAAAACAAGTCATGTTTATAAAGCCACTTTGGAACAGTTGCATTATTTCCAAATATGCCGAAACATGTGGAAAGGGTCGGAGGAGCGCGCCCATGGCGCGCAGTGATGTCGATCAATTTTACGCGTTATCTACATTTTAAATGCAGGACTTTTTGTCATTTTAGCTTCATTTAATGTGGAAAACCTAACTGTAATTGTGCAGATTTAGCAGATTTTACGAAACTACAAAAAACGGATTTTAAATCACTGCGTAAAATGCAATCAGAACAAACTGGCACGAATTTAATATTACTGTATAATTTGTGTTTATGTTATTGATGATTATGCTTTTTTATCTGTAGTATTTGTGTTTTAAAATATGCAATTGGATGTATTTGTATTAAAGGTTGTTAGTGATAAGGATGTGTGGCTCCAAATCGGAAAGCGCGCAACCGCGAGAGTTTCTTTGTTGAATCTGCTTGATTCGCTCCTCAAAGGCTGTGTGTGTGAATCTCCAGGTGTGCATGTGGCACTGTGGCGCGCTCGAGGACGCATTCCAGCCTGTGATGAGGTGAAAGGTCCAACGCAAGTGACAGAGCACTTAAACAGCCTTTCTTCTGCTGTCTCCCGCAATTAATGTTATTGAAGGACTGAAATGATGCTAATAGTTAGACAGAAAGCCTCTGGCTGTGTGGAAATACATGTATCTAATCAGTTCGCCATTGCATTTGAGTGGAATCGCGTTTATAAAAATGTGTAAGCTAAAAAGAGCATCTGAAGAATTCCCTGCAGTGATTTGAGGTGAGGTGTGAAATTATTAGCCTTTGCCGAACTGTTTTAATATCTCTAGATATTTCTTTGAGCTCCACGAACAGACTTCATAAATACTTCATAAAAATTAATTGTATAGGCCTGTAGTTTCATGCTTTAATTTTTCATAATTATAAAAAGACAAAACATTGTTGGTTTTATTTTTAAACTTTTTTTTTTTTTTGCAAGACAAAAATATTTCCAAACTAAACTCCAACGAAATGGGAAACAATCAATCAAAATTATCTTTTCTATTTTTTTTTTTTTTTCCTGAAATGGTCTGGAATCAAAATATGTCAATAGAGGACTTTTACCTATTTAATTTCAGCTTGCGCTTCTTCTTCCTCCTCTTCTTCTTCTTATTATTATTTATTATTTATTATCATTTATCGCTAAATGGAACATCGTTTTTATTTTGCAACAACACTCCAAATGTAGCTATTATTTACTTGTGCATGTTTTTACGTTTTTTATTTCCTTGTAAAAATACATTTTAAATATGTTATAGGATCATTATTTTACAGATATAACATGTGAAACTTGCATATAAATAAAGTTTACACGTTTAATAGTCTAACCAAATATATCCCCAGTGCATTGCTTTGTTTTTTTTAGCTCTATCACGATAATATCTTTAAAAATATCTTTAAATATTTTAATATAAATAAAAAAATATCCGTGACGTGTCAGTTAAAACACAACACACTCAACACTCTGCGTTACGAGGCAACAGTGTTTAAAACATGACAATTAGATATTTTGTGACACGAAAGAATGCACAAAAAACAGCACTATAAAAATATATTTTATGCACGGAAGAGAAAACAGAATATTTATTCTTAAATCAAATCATAAGATTATGTATTTGAATGGTTAAAGAAAATTGTGATCGTTGCACGGTTAACATAAATGGGCGCATAAACACTAAACAAAGACAGCATATCGACGATTTACAGGTTTTTCTTTTTATATATAAGAAAAAGAAGAATCTTTGATTGTGGTGATGAATATGGCATAATTATGATATGTGATGACACTTTAATTGTATTCTATTTCTCTCACATTGTGGCTTACATGTGTTTTACATGTCAAATAATTGTATTTTGTCAAAGTAAACTGATATAGAATATTGTTGTTAAATATATATAATATAGGCTATATGACAACAACCTTGTAGATCAATTTACTTTGACAAAATACAATTAAATACAATATTATAAATTATTCAAAGCAAACATTTTTCCACCAGTCCAAATATATCCAAAACAAAACGTTGGGTTTTTAGGCCATGTTCTCTGTTGAATTCACATCTGACCTTTAATCTCCTCCCCCTCTTCAGTTGAGCTTTACATCAGTTCTTTCTCACATACCTACCCACCTTCTCTCTCTCTCTCTCTCTCTCTCTCTCTCTCTCTCTCTCTTTGTCCTGCCTCTTCCCCCTCACCTAGCAGCAGCTCTCTCTCTCTCTCTCTCTCTCTCTCTCTCTCTCTCTCTCTCTCTCTCTCTCTCTCTCTCTCTCTCTCTCTCGCTCTCTCTCTTTCTCTCTCTCTCTCTCTAATGAGAGAGCAGTGTAGGCCAGCTGAGCTCCTGCAGTGTTTGAAGAGGCGACCCACTCTGCCCAGTTTAAAGACTGGGTTCAGACCACCTGGCATCTCCACAGCGGACCCATGTCACCCCATCAAACCAGTCCCTTTTTAAAGTTTGCAGTCTGGTTTTACTTTAATCCATATTAAATTGAATTAGCTTTATCTAAAAAGATAGCTTCGGCTTATTATTTCTGTTCTGGCAATGCTAATGTATTAGCATATACAGATACTGATGAGATGTGATCTCTGATGACTGATGACTGATGATAGTGTGTATAATATTGGCTCGCTGTGTGTATGGTCTGAGAGTTGTTAGCAATTCAGAAAAAAACTGTACGATCTGGGTAAGGAAAGTGAATGATCCGTTCCCATAATTAACATGTCAGATGCAGGAGAAATGGACGAGTTTTTTTTTTACAATTGAAACACACTCTATAAAATTAGACTTTTTCCCCCCACAATTAGCAAAATCTTACACTCCAAGAGCAAAACACAAAGCTAGATTTGCACAACTGTAAGAGCATTGTCAGCTTCACACTTCTTGAAAAACACACACAGTGATTTGAAGAACACTAAACACACTTATATACATCACAGAAGTATATCATGATGTCACTTCCTTGCAATTCCAAAGCATGGACTGTCAAATTCCCACACCAATATGAGCCAATCTGTTAAACACAGCCATCATCTGCTAAACTGTAGACACACCAATCGGGTTTAAGCAAATGCAGTGGGTATAGTTCACCTGCCTTTTTTTCAGATTATTTTTGTTGTTGTTATGTAGTAATTGTAACCTGTACTGGATACAGTATTTTACGTTTGTATGTTGTTTGCTGACTCAGTGTTATACACACTACTGTAGTAGCAGAACAACTGGGACATGTTGTGTTGTGATTCTCCATGTTGACTGATTTGGGTATATGGAGAAAAGCAGCATTGGTCTTGTTGTGTTTGGTGAACTATTGTAGTTGCACTTTCTCTGTGTACTTCATTTACAGTAGCCTACTAATCAATGAGAATTAGACTTGCTAAACGTGTTTTAGGTTAGCAACAGCAGTGTGTAACTGGTTCAAAAATATTGAAGTCATATGAAATGTGTGTGTTTCGTATGGTAACAAAATATTGTTTTCTTGAAGTCGTTTATAGTTTTGACAAAAGTGCTCCATTTTGCAATGATCTGAAGTGTTGTGCTACTGTGAAAAACTGCGACGTCTTTTGACCATACGTCAATATCCGCCTTTTTAGGGCCCCCTTGACGTTAGTTAGGTCACGGGGTAGGCTTGGGTTAGGTTTAGGTCTGGGGTAGAGTTAGGGTCCGATAACGTCATCTACCGACGTTTAAGGGGGCCCTAAAAAGGCGGATATTGACGTATGGTCAAAAGACGTCCCAAGACGTCAGTTGTATGACGTCTCGGGATGACACCGTCTTCACTCGGACGGACGCGCGCTTCAATCAGTTGCGGATATCGTCATCATGGATATTGTAGTATCTATTGCTATTAAATACCCTAACTACTATGTCGGTAGACAGAGAGACCTAGACAAGACCGAGAGGTCCGAAACAAGACCAAAGACCGTTAAGGCTTTTAAAACTGAAATCGAGGCAACACCGGTCTCGAGACATATCGCTATGAGCACGTGCTGCAGGCTTATCCATATCAACACTTCGGGATGAAGTGACATTGCTTCATTTGTAATATTTGCTGAGGTAAGCCAATGTTTTGTGAAGACTGTCTACAGAAGAACCCTCGAGAAAGCTTAAAGCACTCAGGTGCGCCCACACACAACTAAATGACATCTGACTTTACGTGGAGACGTTCAGGTTCAGCGAAGCACAGAAAGACGTTCTGGATCAGCAGAATAACAACATCTCTTCCACTTAAATCATCCGAAAAAACACGACTCACAGGAGGAGGCTCCAGACAAAATCATGTGAGATCTGAGTTTAATGTCAGAAGCGATTTAGACTCAAAATATAAGATCTATAGCCTCACAATATTGTAGGTAAAGAGCAATTTTTAAGATTAAAGAGAGTCTTCTTTTCTTTCTCATGTTTGGATCACTGAAAATGATGAGGCTACTCTGTTCTGGAATGTCGCCACCTCCAGGCCAAAGAAAACAATCCTCAATATTTCATTTACTTTCAAAGAATGTTACGTTTGTTTTTGTTTTGTTTTTTACCAAAAGTGTATCTATTTTGGAGAGGAAATGAGTAAGTGGTTCACCTAAAAATATGAATTTATTAAGGCTTGAATATAATTAGGCTACATAAAAAAAAACATTGCTAAGGGATTACATAATCCCTTAAAAAAGGCTAAAGCCAAAAAGGTTACAGTAAAACACTGTAAATGAAAAGCATGTTTCAGTCACTCAGAAGAGATGTGCACTGCAGAATCACGGTCAGTGTGTGTGTGTGTGTGTGTGTCTGTGTGTGTTCTGCTTCAGCTTCACATCTTCATGTTTGAGGACTTTGTCCACATCTTAGACTCTGTCGTCTACAGGCGAAGGGAAAAACCCTGAAGCAGATCCAGCCTTGACAACACTACACACACCTGCTCGTCCTCGTCCTCCGTGTTCACCTCCTCTTACACACTCTCTCTCTCTTATATTGTTTCCATCGCTGGTATCAACATTCAGTGTAACACTTTGAGTCTGTTTTGGCTCTGAACTCACGTCTTGTACACTTGGTTTGATCAGATCATTAGAAATAAGTGTGAACAATTTTGAGTCGTTGTGTTAAAAGATGACAATTTTGTGTTTAACTTTTGCCTGCCTGTGTTTAGTGTTGTGAACCACAAGTGCATCACCGTGTGAAATGTGTTTTAGTGAGTGAGAATAGATTTGTGAAAAAAGAGTGCATGAGATTTGAAACAGTGTTTTATCTAACGTGTTTAATGTTTTACAGAAAGAGGGATTTATTCGACAAATTGATTTAGTCTATTGAGAATTAGAGAATGGCTTTTAGTGTTTTAGCGATTCAGAAAAACTGCAAGGATTACAGGAATAGAAAACACACACAGACACATTCACAGAGATGCAAGTTCTTTGTATCATATAAAGATAAACACGGATAAACAGTTTTAATAGCTTTTCTATTAGGTCTAGAAAATGAATTTTCAAGTTCTTTAATGACAAAAGGGTTTTTCTGAAAAAAAAAAAAGTATGAATGTGAAATGTGACTAATAAAATTACCAGATTGATTACAAAAGGATCCTTATTCACACTGTTATGACAGGCCTATTTTAAATATCCAAACATTTAATTTTCAAAATGCAAATCAAAATTGAAGAGTAGCCTATCTTTTCATAGACACTTCTTTCACATAATGTTTTTGTTTCAACAAAAACTATGAGGTAACAACCAGACACTTTCCCAATCGAGGTCACTTACAAATAAGCCAAGTACTTGGTGCAACCTCCTTTAAAAATAGAGAACGAATAGATTTGTTGTTGTTTTTGAACTGTAAAATACTGTATGAGTTGAGTTAACTATGGGCATATCAACCTACATCACATCTCTCTACATAAGTTATGTGTTGTGTTTTGTATTTGTCACAAGTTTTGCGACGTTCGCGCGTCGCTGTGACGTCAAATCCTTCCCATAATTCCTAAACATTGAGCTCCATGATATGGACATGGCGTCTTCATGAAGAACTCAGCTGAGGCAAGGTCAGTTTTCTGCATGTCATTTTAAAAATCTGAACCTGAAATCCTTGAAGTTTTAATTTAAAAATATATAGGCTACACAGAGCTTTACAATAGAAAATTCGCTAAGGCCATCCTTGAATTCAGCTTGACATTCCCATTCCCAGTTAAAGACTCATCAAATGCCATCAAATTGAAACTCGTTTTTTTACGATCATGCATTGTAAAGATACAAAAATAAGTTGATGTGAGGAAAGGTTGTTTACATTTCTGTTAGTATGGACAAAACTAATCAGGGCTGAATTTCAGGAGAAATTGAGTTGATCCTGTATTTGTCCTCGGTATCTGTAGATCAAGGTTGTCCAAACTTTGCTGGAGGGCAGCTGGTCTCACCGTTCAGCTCCTAAGAGCTTGATTTGCTGGTCCAGGTGTGTTTAATTGGGGATGGAGCTGATCTCTGCAGGACAGTGATTGGACACCCCTGCTTAGTCTAGATGCTCGAGTAACCCAGTTCTTTAAATCATTATAATAATACACTGCTGCCACCAAGTGGTCATTGAAGAGACTGCAGCGCGTGTGCACCTTGAAATAAGCAGATTTGCCAGCTTGTTAGGTCGTAGATCATTTTCGTAAAATTGTGACTTCAATTTCTTTCGATATCATTTTTTTTTTTTTTTTTGCTACAAAATAAAACCAATCCTGATTTCACATCACCACCGAAATGTATTAATAGCCTACATAATAATTGTATTTAGGCAATTTGTTTAAACATTTAATATATCAAATGTTCCTTTATGAGTCTGTTTTAGTCTATCTTGTTTGTTTAGTAGGCCTGTATGGTTTAGTGTTTGTGAAGTGGCACGAAAAAACATTCGAAACAACAAATAAATAAGTTTATTTTTTTTATGTGGTTAGAACAATGCCCTTGGAAATCAGTTCTAGGGGGCGCGTATTCATACCTTAGTCAAAAAGTTAATTTCAGCTCATTTGCTATGAATGATTAACTTCGGCACATTTTTGTATTTCTGAACATTCATAACTTTCAAAAATATTTTTTTGAACCTGTATTTTTTATAAATACTACTACTACTACTACACACACACACACACACACACACACACACACACACACACACACACACACACACACACACACACACACACACACATTTTATGGGGACTTTTCATTGTCATAATGAATTATGAATTAAGTATACTTAGATTCTCTCCCCTTACACTAACTCTATCCCACAGAAAACTAGCTGCATTTTTACATTAAAAAATATTACAAAATTGAAAAATAAAAGGTATAATTTATACAAGTTTGTTTCTCCCATGGGGACCAAAAATGTGACAAGGATTTTGGATATTGCCATCTTTGTGAGAACATTTTGTCCCCATAATGTAGGATTTATTTACCAGGACACACACACTCACGTCTATAGCCTAAAATGGACAAATAAATCAATAATATCGCTTTTGTTCAGAAGGAAATTTTTTTTATTAAGTTTATTACAGGTTAGTCAGAATAATTTCAGTATAAAAACAAAATAGAAAACAACAGGGAAAAAAATCTCCATAACTATTCCCAATTAATTTCTTAAACGTTATTAAATTGTCAGTAGGCTACTTATCGTGCTCTTTCTAAATTTAACGAAAAGTAACATTTTGGATTGTTGAATAAATGACATTTACTGATCAACACAATGTAAAATTTCCAGCATAAATATATCTACAAACAGCACGAGATGGTGACGATGATGATGATGACGACGAAGTCACATTATGCTATTTCTGTTTCATCGAATATAAAACGGGGAGAAAACATTAAAACTCATTTAAAAATATATTTCCACATTGTAGAAATATAATTAATGATGGAAAATGTGCCTAAAACAACTTTATTTGTTGAAAGTTCCGCCGCGTAAAAGCTGTCTCGATCTCTTCACCAGGACCAGGGCTGCATGTGACCCAGATGACTGACAGGTGTCAGATGTGTCATGCAGATGTTATGACTGTGATGAATCTGGGGGAACTGCTTGATATTAAAAGCATAGGGTGCCGCTGTAGTGATGTCCAGAGGACACGCTCTTCCGTCCCTCACCAGGACCGGGAAAGAAACGCGCCGTGGAGGAGAGAGCAGATACGGGTCCGTCCCTTTCTCAGCCCGGGCTCTCTTCACTTTATACCGGTGGTTCTGGAACCAAATCTTCACTTGCGTCGGAGTCAAATGTAAGAGCTTGGCGAGATGTTCTCGCTCAGGGGCGGATAAGTATCTCTGTTGCCTGAAGCGTCTCTCCAACTCAAACGTTTGCGTCTTTGAAAAGAGGATTCTCCGTTTGCGCTTTTTCCCCGAGTCCTCCGAACTCTCCCTATCCCGATCCACAGACTCATCCGTGGACAGTTCGGGATTCAAGTCCCCTGGAGATGCTGATGGCACTGCTGAATATAATTATAATTAATAACCTGTATGCGTCATCGAATTAGATGAAATAAATAACCAATTTTGAGAATAGACCATCATAGGCGATACTTAAAGTAGCGATGCAATAACATTTCAGTAACCAGTTCTTTAAATAACTGTTTTTAAAATATTTAAATAACCTGAATAACCTTTTCCCAATAAATAAGTAACCTTTGTGCAAATACTGTGAAAATACTGGAACGATCGATGCAATTAAGGAACCTTTATTTTTCTAAGCGCGTAATTGCGTAAAACCATGACCATTTCTATTAAATTCCGACTTTTTTGTTGCTATTTTTTATTGTTTTAATTTAATTCGATTAGATACTGAAATAGGACACCATCAGTGTGAAGTATAATTAAACTACATACACGTACTTGGATATGTGTGGCCACATGGAGATCCGGGCCAAAGCGCATCAGTGGAGGACGCGTGCTGCTGCTTTCCAGAGAGTCCTTCATCAGCCTCATCTTCAGTGTCTTCAGTCACGGATCCTTCGTCACTCGTCTCCGGGAGGTCTAAAATATCACGGACAGAGAACCCTGCCTTGCAATTCCTTAGGGACATTTTCCAATCCAACATACAGTGACCGTGAAGTCTATCCAAACAGCGTGCTGGTGCTGAGTTGTAAATGCAGATCCGTGGGATTGGACAGCGCGCGTGCACACGGATCCAGGCTCAGATCACAGATGCTCCTCGGATGCTATGCAGTGCTTGACCCAACCAATCCATTAGTCTGGTCCATTTAAGGTCGCAGGTGAGTGTTGGACCTGCGGAAAAGCGTCCCAAAAAGGCCTTGACGATCGAGGGCGGATCTCTGGAGTCAAGTGTGAAACAGTGAGTTGAGCTTCCGTCAGCGGAACACCAGAAATGCATGAGTGGGATGAGGTGACACGACTAAAATGGGAGAGAGACCCCCCCCCAAACTCATTTACATATCAGAAGCGTCCGTGGCACAAATGGAAACCCTCCGTTATAATTATCTTTAAAAACGCACGCTTTTTACATTGTAAGGTGTGATTGGTCGGAAACATTGTATGTTGTGGATGATGAGCTGTCCGTGTTTGAATGGGATTGTTTAAAATGGCAAGTGGCCAAATTATGGAAACCTTTTGGGTCAATATTTTGCTTAGAGCTTAAGTCAAGTAGCAAATTCATCAAGCCAACGACTCATATTTGTCGACAAGAGCAGAATCCTGTTACTGACCTCCTTCAGAATTCATGTTATACACTGCAGGTCATTGATGCTTAAAAGCTTTTCCTTGATAATGATGCATTCAGATGTTGGAAATTAATGGAAGCTAAATCGACATACTTCACTGCACACTTGTTTTACAATGAGCCTTTATTTTTAGACCGAAAAACATAATTATATTTACACAATATTTTAGGAATGAGTTCTGAAAATTTCATTAGATAACATTAGTTAATGAATTAAAGAATAATGTTAAAACATTTGTTACAGTTTTTATTCATCTTTATAAAAATACAGTCGTTCATTGTGTTCATTTTAGTTCACCGTGCATTAACTATTTGATTTCAATGATTAATAATGTATTAATAATGTTTTATGTATATATGTGTATATATACATATATATATATATAGGCCTATATGTGTGCACAACCATTTAAGCTAGACGTGATTAATCACGATTAATCGATTTGACTGCACTAATTTACATTCATAAATGCTGTTAATTCATGGTAACTAAAGTAGTTAACTAATATTAAGTTATGAAACCGTATTGTAAATTGTTATCGTTATTATATTTTTAGTATAAAAGTTAGTGCAATTAGAAGTTTATTTTTGTGTTCTTATTTTTTCTATTACTTGTGCGTCATTCGAGAAAAAGCTACTTTGCACAGGCTCTTTTTTAACTTCATGAAAACTTCCTTTTTATGTGCAAATACAATTTTTCAAAGATTTGAATCTATCTGATTTTCTGATGATCAGTTTGCCCTTTTGTGCATTCGGGACGCCTGATTTCGGTCTCTCCTGTGGCATGAGTTGGTGTCTCTGGTTCCTCTCTCTGACAGTATATGTGATGTGAATGTTCAGTGCGCTCTGCGCGCGTCATGGGTGGTCGGACTGTGCAAACACATATACAAACCAACAGCTAAGCCCTGGACAATAGAGCAATGAAAGGCTCCCTCTGGAAGTTTTTGTGCTAGATCAGGTTTTGCATTTATTTGGGGCGCAGAAATAATGGTTGATTGACGCCCTCGCACAATACACCCAAACTGGGCAAATAAAAGTGAGCGCGCTCCTTGTTGTCATGGTATTCAACTGGCCTCAATGAACGATTCCTTCATTCATGTTTAGAGCTTCGACTGTCGCATAAGAAAACAAATTAGACATTCATAGCGAAATATTTCAAAGTTTTTTGTTTTGTTGTTGCGGTGGCTTTAGATATAATTTCCCGGATGGGGTTTTCATCACCAGCGACCTGACAATGAGTTATCTGGTGCAAGATCCGAAAAAGACGCCGACAGCGAGAATGAAAATTGAAATTTACACAATCCCAAAGATGGTTTTAATGAAAAATGCTGTGAACAAAAAGCTGGAATAGGACAAATCATTTTTAAATATAGTCCTAATAGTGTAGCCTATAGGCCTATATATTTTTGTGTGCAATAGGAGAGAATCATTTTCCGATGCATGTAGCAAGTGCTATAAAAGTATAGAGTTAGTCAAACTACAGATTTGCATATTGTTCTTTTTAACCCGTAGTTGTGTTCTGATAAAGCACGGCAGCTAAATATAGAATGGAAAAATGAACAGATTTGTGTGAGTGCTTCATGTATTGTGTGAGCGCGCCATCTAGTGAGCGAAAGAAAAAGAAATAAACTGTTCAGTGCCATCAGACTGTAAATGTAAAATCATTTAAAGTTCTGTTTGTAACATTTATCCGTATTGCTAATACTTTTGCGTTTCTTGTGCTTTTGTTTATGTTGATGCATTTGTTTAGATAGTTAGGCTAAAGTCACTACTTAACTAAACAATGCAATGATATTCGGTAACAAATATACACTGTTAGACAATAAGGACTTTAATTTTACACAGACAGACAGCCACTGAATATATTGCTACTCATGTCAGAACTCTCGACCCGATGTAGGCTAAGTGAAATTAAATGTGTAGCCTATCTTTTTTGTCTTTTAAGTGAAAATAATATTGTTATGTTTAGGTTTCGCAAGTTGTCCACATGTAGGGTTTCTGTTACAAGTGTGCAGTAATATCAGCCTAATATGACGGCTATATTTCTGACGCCATTGTGGAATGCAAACTCTTTCCTTCTCCTGTTCTCCCTCTTCTGGTGCAGTCTGGTACAACACACTAATGAGGACAATTGCGACAAAATTCTTTAATATTTTGAGATGGTCCTTACTGCAGAACACGAAATCCAGATCCAACTCCTCCCACCTATACCTAAACCTCCGCCCCCTGATCCCTAACCCCACCCCTAACCCTACTCATCTCCACCCCTTAGATCTGGATCCAACTCCACCCCCTGGATCTCGTGTTCTGCAATGAGGTGCTACTGAATATGGTGAGGGAAATTGTAGTGTGTGTGTGTGTGTGTGTGTGTGTGTGTGTGTGTGTGTGTGTTGTTGATATGCAGTAATGAATCATATAGTCCATATTCATTAAGCATATTGATATAAAAATATTATGCATTTTCAGTTAAAAAAAATAAATGCTTAAATCTCTTTTGAAACCTATAGGCTAGGCCTATATTGAAAATAAATATATTATTTCTTTACAACAGTGACCTAGATGTCTGAGTTGGCCTTTACATATCTTGTAGCCATGTCTTGTTTGTTTTGTCCCTGTATTCAACAAAAATTAAATATCAGAATTGGATATTTGTAAAACTACTTCAAGCCTACATGATATATGATTTGTTGAATTAGCCTACAGTAGGGTGGCGCTTAATTTAGTGTCTTCTGTGAAAGGCAAACAAATACACCAGTAAAACGATGTGTAATTAATGAGCCTGTGTGTCGTGTTTTGAAGCCTGATGCGTTTCTCTTGATGCATATAATTCCTACATGAACCATGAGATGGCGCTGCGGTCACACTTTTCCTCTTCGAGTCGCTTTCCTTAAGAATTCCCACTGCGCTTGTGACAAGAAATGCATGGTCACTTTTTCGTGTAAATAACATTTATTGCATGTTTGTTCCCTTCCACTGTCTGACATTACATTAATAACAATATCTGAAGCTATTCTGCTATTATATTATTTTGTATATTTGTTTTCAGAGTTCCAACTTTGCAAATATTATTCAATCAAGTGCAATCATCTTGTAATTTCAGGTTGGCACCACAAGTTTTCCATTTCACCGCTTTAGCGGCACTTAATCTTGAGCTTTGAAAAGTTGAACATTTTTCAATTTTTGTGGCTCCGGTGAACATAACGTATAGGCCTATAGGTATGCTATAGGCTAGACTAGCCTATATATAGCCTAAATATTGGTGGGCTATAGCCTATGAGTTAGGCTACTTGTAATAGTCTTAAAGGTCTATGCTTTACATAACGTATTTGCATAGGCATTAGGCTAATAATGATAGGCTATTAATGTAAAATATGAAAATTTGGGGATTTTTACAAGATATAACTTCGCTATTTAAAATACCACAATTTTCAGTTAAGTTTTTGCATATAGTCTCTTCTAAAATGGCAGGAAACGTACATTTTTGCCGCTGCATATGTCCGCGATGAAGATCGGGGCGGGATCACGCGCTGTCTGGTGTGATTGATGCTCGTGACGCGTCAAATTGAGCGCACGAGCCAGTCTCCAGGACGGACGCAGTTTCTCAAGTGGATCAAAGATTACTGTAAAGACCTGCTCAGCCCTAAACTCAGACACTTCAGCTCTAAAAAAAAAAGAAGAAGAAGAGGGCAGTCCTAGCGAGAGACACGGGGAAACCTCTCCAATGCTGCACGGGACACAGCAGCACAGTTAAAGGTTAAAGGAGCACAACCACTGTATAGGGAAATATCACAATGCAAATGGGTAAGTTCCTCTTGAACTGTTCGAGAATAATAGGAATAGAGAATTAAACTCACAGATGCATTCACGCCGATCAAACGATGTAAGCTTTTCATTTTTGTATGCGAGCAGAAATGGCACTCATCTCTTATTAAATATTATAAGTAGTTTGACAAATTAGGCTATACCCAGACAAACATTAGATTGGCGCAGGCCTGCTTATGCTCCCAAACACTTCTTGCACTCTTAAAAATTGCTTAAATCTAAATTTATTTTAGATATAGACATATTTGTGTGCGTTTTATTCATCTATGGTTTTTTCCTGTTGTTGTTTTTTAATGATGAACCGCCAGAAACCCCATTTGATTTCAAAGACGCCTTTCAGTAAAATAGGCCAAGTTCGTGATAATAATAGATTATAAACTAAAATATTCTTTGTTAAATCATAGAGAATTTATTTATTTATTTATTTATTATTATGTTGAATGCATGATCGTTTCATTTAGGCAAACGCCGCAATGCATGACAAAATTGTAGTTAGCCTATAAATTGTATTATAAAAATATGTACTGTATAATGCATGTATTTATGTGAGGTTGTGTTTATGTATTATCTCCTTTGCAGCGACCTCGAAAGGCGCTTTATAAACTAGGCCTATTATTATTATCATCATCATAGCCTAAAAACTGCACTGTATAGTTGAATATGATGAATCTGTTGCAGATCAGACGTACGGGGAGGTGAACCAGCTCGGCGGTGTGTTCGTCAACGGCCGGCCTCTTCCCAACGCGATCCGGATCCGAATCGTCGAACTGGCGCAGCTCGGGATCCGGCCGTGTGACATCAGCCGACAGCTGCGGGTCTCTCACGGGTGTGTGAGCAAAATCCTGGCCAGGTACAACGAGACCGGCTCTATTTTACCTGGTGCTATCGGTGGGAGTAAACCCCGGGTTACGACGCCAAACGTGGTGAAGAGCATACGGGATTATAAACAGGGCGATCCTGGAATATTTGCTTGGGAAATACGCGACAGACTGCTGGCCGACGGAGTGTGCGACAAATATAACGTCCCGTCTGTGAGCTCCATCAGTCGCATTTTAAGAAACAAGATCGGGAACCTGTCTCAGCCGAGTCAGTATGACAGCAAACCCTCTCCACCGCAGATCTCCTATAACCCCGTGTATCCATACTCCTACCCGAACGCCATGTCCCCGACCGGCTCCAAACTCGGCAGTCCTCCGGGGGTGTCTGTCAGCCTGTCCCGGGCCTGGCCCTCCGTGCACACCGTCAGCAACATATTAGGAATACGGGCTTTCATGGATCCCGCAGGTATTCACACTTTCCGTATTATCCATGGGCCGACGCCGCGTAAAAGTTTGGTACGATTTTACGCGCAATGTACGATGCTATTTTTAATATTAATAACAAATTAAAAAGTATTAATTTATCATCAGCTAGATATTACTAGTTTTTTCAATCGGTTGTCATCCAACAAAAGTTCCCGTGTTGACGAAATATTGTCAGGAAATGCCAGTTGGCTATAGTAAATCTTTATTTCTTGATATGTAATTGTATATTCACTTGGTAAATGTCACAATAGGCTGCCATTCAGATTAAATTTTGATATCAATGATTGATTTCTTCAATTTCACAAAGGCCTATCGGAAATACAATTCTTTCAATTAAAAATCAATTTTTTATATCAATAATAACTTCGATACTAGTAAAAAAAATATTTTCACTATTTGAAATGTTAATTCTTAATATCTGTAAATGTTTTTCAACATGTTAAATTTGTTATTTCTGATATCTGAAAATGTGTTTCTGCAATAATTAGCAGAGTAATTAGACATCTAAAATGTCTTTCTTACTAACAACAATCACATTCATGACATCAGAAATTAGCATTGTCAATATAGAGACAATCGAATAATTATCAACAATGAACATTTTTACTAGTGACTATTAAATTGTTGATATCAAGAACAGCTGCACAGTAACCACTCAATCAATGATATCAAAACTAAGAATTGTTATCTTTAAGAAATCGATTCTTGATATCAACAATTTAATTCGAATGGCAGCCGATTGTGACATTTAACTAGTGATAATATAATTACAGATATCAAGAATTATAGTTTTTACTATAGTTGAAATGCAATTCTTGACGTCATGTTATCAAGAATGAACATTTTAACTAAAATGTGATTGTTGATATCAAGAATTCATATCCTGGGAAAGCATAAAAGTCAAAACGGCTTGCCATAATGTTGAATCGTTTATGCCTCTGGATTATATCGCTGTACTTTTGTTCTGTTGCTTCTGCTGTCTGGAGATTCAACTCTTTTCCTGCTGAGTAATATTAATCTTCTTCGGATCAGTGTTTAGGTTTAGCATGATTACAGAGAATAAAAAAATAAAAGGTTTTCCTATAAGGCATAACTGAGTAGGCTAATTTAAATAAATCAGCCGCTCTTTCAACAGTCCAATGCATTTATAGAGTTTCTACTTCTAAATCTGACTAATGTTGTTTGCATTATAACAAGAACACCATCAATTTCAGACAGAGCCAAGAAGTTAAACTCTTTATCTCAATTTTTACTCCAAGATCAGAGTGCATCATCGTGAAATCCCGACCTTTGAACTGCATCATGTGTTTGTTAACGTGAAGCGGCTGCAGTTATTAAAATGCTTTTTGATTTATTCAATGTTTTACAGCCATTACTGGAACAGAGAGTTACCAGCAGAAAATGGAGGACTGGACGGGCAGATCTTCATTTCCTTCCGTGCACGGAGTCAACAGCATCGAGAAACCGGAAAGTGACATTAAATACAACCAGGTGAACTGTTAATTTATGCTTTATTTATTCTAGCATGAGGTGTTTAATTTCCAATATTAGCAAGCGAAATAAAAAAAGTGATGTCCTTTTAGGGCCCAATTTATTGTTGGTGTGAACCGTGAAGAATACATTTTATCTTTTAATGGAAAGGGAACTAGATGCCAATCTTATTTATTTTTATTTTTTTAGTGGAGAGATTTCGTGGATCTTAAAACCTTTAAAATGTACATAATCTAGTTTTCTAAATTGTGTTCCATCGAGTAATATTGCATCATCATATAAAATGATCACAAACTTGATTTCATTTTATTTTCTGGTTTTGTTATTCTTTGTATTCTTCTTGGTGCAAATATATGATTCTAAATTATACCTTTAATTGTTTTCAGGCTTCATCAAATTTATCAGGATATGTTCCCGCGTGCGCGTACTCCGCTAACCAGTACGGGGTTTACGGAGGGCCCGCCGGTAACTACGGGCACTGGCAGTCTCAGGGCGCGAGCCTCAGCCATCCGAACAGCGGGGCCATGATCCAGAGCCCAAACCTGCACTGCGCCATAGCCTTCAAAAACCCGGCCCGGGACGGTAAGAGCAAGGCCACCTGTCCTGTCATCCATGATGACCTCTGCACTCAAACAAGAAGTCATTTTTTTAGAGGTTGTGTTAGGCTATGAATTTGCAATAAACATCACAATGAAACTTTAACAGAATCGCTGCAGTGAGACATTTTAGTTTGTAAGCTATAACTTGGGCTATAGAAATAAAAAGCTAAAAAGTTTGTTTGCTGACTAAAAGTAAGAAGTGTGTCCCGCTAAATTCAGCTCAATTCAGTTTACCCTAAAATAAAATAAAAAGTTAATTCGTTTTTTAATTTCTCTGAATAAATGCCATATTTTAGAAATCCAAGATTGTGAATGTATTGTGAAGTTGTTTGTTGCTGAAGTAACGTAAAAATTGGGTAAATACAGTGATAGAAACTACGAAATCTTATGGACAAATTTAATCTAATTTAATATTTTATTTAATGATTTATGTGCTTGGATTATTTAGATCAAAACAAGACACTGATTATTGACTTCATCCATTTTTTGAAGTGAGGAAACCCGTTGCCTTAAAATTAGTAATAACTTCATGCCTAATTGAAAAAAAAAAAAAGTTGACAATTCCACATAACTTTTCAACTAAGCGGTTAGGTTAAGTTGAGTTTCAACTGATCACTTTTTAAAGTGAAGGTGGTTCTGCAAACCAACAGGGAACGTTCTGTTTACGTAAAGATATATGCTATAACACAGTCTCATGAAGATGCGTATCTATACCACGAGTTCACAGAACACTCTAAAAACCTAAAATTGTTAGCAGGGATATTGTTAAGAAATCTACAGTACATTACTGTAAAAATGTTGATGTTTTTATGGCTAAAAAGCGATCTCTTTTTATAAAGCAAGCGCTTGATGACACGATTTCCCTGCGCAAATGTTTTATAAAAATGTTATTCTTTATGCTGTTCATGTTAAGGTGTTTTATGTTCATTTAGCTCATTTTAATTGCATTATTTGCTGTGTTTACTGTGACGGCATGGTAACACTGCTGTCTTTACGCCATTTTATAGGCTATGCCAATTTGAATGCACACAGCTGCCAGTTTTATAACTTAAAGGCAATAGTTCTCACAAAAACACTCAAGTTGTTCCAAACCTGCATGAATTTCTTTCTTCTGCCGAACACAAAAGATTATTTTAAAGAATGTACCAGACAGTTGACAAACTTACATAGTATTTTTTTTCTAATGGAAGTCAATGACTGTTTGATTACAAATATATTCTTCAAAATACCTTCCTTTGTGTCCAACGGAAGAAAGAAACTCATACAGGTTTGGAACAACATAAGGGTGAGCAAGTAATGACATCCCTTTAATGCAATGTGTCCCTTTACAACATTTTACCCCCGACATTGCGGTGTATATGTCACTCTGACTTTGTAAAGGAATTATCAGCTGAAAGGCTCATTTCCATCTTGTTTGCTACATAAACACTCCTCTCTCTCTCTCTCTCTCTCTCTCTTGGCTCCAGCTGTAGAAAGAAAGAGTCCTCTGAGCAAACATCAGCACGACGTTCATGGACTCTCAGAGTCATAAGAACACAAAGAGCAGAAGAGAAAACAACTTTTATCTGTTCATCCTTCAAAGACTCGCTCGTCTGGATAAAACACACCTGAATGTTTCACACCATCATGGAGAAGTGGGATCTGAAGCTGTGGAGACAGACACCACAGAGGATTTCTGCAATATTTGCAGTAGATTTTTTTCTTGTTCTTTGGTGTAAATATATATGGCGTCAGGCTGAAACATTGTTAAAGTTGTCATGCGCCAAATGGAAATGAAATGAAACCCTGTCATTGCATTTTCGTGGACTATATATATATATTTTTATAAATTCATTTCTGCTTAATAAAGGCATGTCAAAAGTGAACTGTCTTTCAGGGTATCAATTCTCAGCGTCACTCAAAGCTAACATGTTTACAGAGTTTATGTGCACGCTGAAAACCTTGTGAAAAAACAGATGGACGATCAAACTGTTTCCACAGGTCAGTTTAGTTGACCTTAAATGTAAAAGATCTACATGATGAATGCTAATATCCACTAAATTGCTTTTAAAAAAATAGCAGTTTTTTTTGACGAGTAACGAATGCGACCTAAGATGCATTATCGTGTCTTAACACAGGTATATGTTATAGGCTATAAATACAAAACAAAGGAAAAACCGTATGCTTTACAACTATTAAATACAATAAAATTTGAAAGAACGGAGAACAAATGAAAATCCATCATATTTCCTGACGGGCATATGGCCTAGTGGAATAGTTATTATTTTTAATGTTGAAATTGAGTTAACAATTTATTTGCTTATAATGATATTAATTGAGTAGCCTATTTTATTGGTGTAGGCCTACACTGTAATAAAAATGTTTTTTTTCTTCATATGTTTTGCCTTAGCTCATCAAAATAAGTTAAGTTTTTTTTTTTTTTTTTACAAGATCCAACTTATTTTTTTTTAAGTCAGCTTAATGTAGCCTAATTTAAATTGAACTAACCTAAACATCCAAGTTGAGTAAAGAAATTAACGAAAGCAACTTTTTTTCATTGCTTTATTTTATTTGTAATTTTATGCATTGAGCGTGCAATTTACCTTTCCACTTGTCCAAGTTCGTTGTTCAATTTTTTTTAAACGAATGATAATTATAATTAGGTTATAATAAAGCCATAAATTGGGCCTTTAGCGTTTTTTAAAGAAAATCGTTTAAATTTTTTTCTAAATCGGCACGACTGAATTCAGCACTTCAAAATCCTTCAACATTTTTTAATTATCATATTTTTGAGACTGTTTGATAAACTGCGTCTGGCAGATGAAGTTCATTGTGTTGAACTTGAACATCTGAGTTTACTTTTAAGACAAGGCAACTGCTTGGATTCATAATTAAGGGTATGCCAGCTAAATGAAGAAATAAGTCATTTGAACGAGATGTCAAATTTAAAACGCAGTTGATTTGTTTTTGTTGTTGTTGGGGGGAGGCACTTTACAATAATGTTTCATTATACAAACTATAGGCTAAGAATTAGGCTAATAATAATTACAGCATTTATTAATCTTAATTCATGTTAATTTCAACATTTACATTATTAAAATCTAAGTTACATTATTAAAATAAAAAGTTTTAGGCTATTTGTTAACATAATGCAGAGTGAACTACATTAACATGAAGGACTGTACTTTTAATTAACGTTAACAAAGATTATAACAAATGTATTGCTCATCAGTTCATTAATACATTAACTAATGTCAACAAATGAGACTTTATTATAAATGTTATTAACAAAAACAAAGTATGTGCTCTAGTGAAAGCATCAAAGAGTATAATT